>JBCFYV010011164.1:8137279-8339849 GCA_039000515.1 Timema cristinae | reverse complement strand
TTTGGATTGACTCCCCCACCACCAACCTAAACTTTTATGAAAAACTACTGACAACTACCATTCTAACCAAAAAGGGAAACAGAACAAAAATGAAAGGGAAACTTAAACCAGAAACCAAAAGTTTTTTGGGGCGTCAAATTTTTGCCTAAATAAGGGGTCTTATTTTATTTCTACACTTTGGAACTACAACAGAGAAATTACAGTATTTTATATTTCACAATCTTTATCGTTCGAAAAACCCTTTTTGCTAGATAAAGACGCCGCCTTCAGCATCTTTCAACGAATAAAAAAAAAATTTTTTCAACCGTAGTTTCCCTTTGTTTTAATTTTTGCTTTTGAACTGTTTGAAACTTAGTACTTATGGGGGGTCATTTTTCAAACCCTTTCGTAAAACAAGCTTTAGATTATGCTAAAAATTTTACATCCCTCTCTTTCGGCTAACGTCGTTGGGAATTTCTTTTTTTTCCCCTTTGGGTTTACCCCTTTCTTGGGACAGAATAAAAAAGGGGAAGGACCATTTTAAAAATACTCAAGATCTTGCACTATCATGCTTCTATTAGATAGTAAATGTGATACAGAAAAAGGGAAATGGGAGCCATCCAAGACATAAAGTATAAATTTATTATTTCAAAAAAAGGGAAACAATTAAAAAATCCAAGAGAAAATTGCAGTCAAATATTTCCATTAAATTATTGCTAGGCACCAATTAGAAACAAGTGACAATGTTGCCCCAAACATGTTGGGTTTTAACACCAAAAACTGACAACAAGACACCTATGTTTGGGGTCGAAGAACAAGGCACATTCTAGAAAAAAATGTGCAAAAATTATACTTTAAAATTTAATTTGGGGGGCGGGGGGGTAAATTTAATTTAGGCTAAGTAACAATACACATTCCTACTCCACCTTACGGCTACAAGTCTTAATTCTAATAAGCATATAAAAAGAAATGTTAACAATATCTAAAACAAGAAGCCCGGGTTTTAAGGGTTACAGCGTAATTTTAACTGAGCTAGCTACGTATGTAACTCCAGAAGGAGTTGCAAGATACAAAAGTAAAGTTAAAAGGGCTGGAATATAGCTTTACAAATATATAAGGAGAGCTTCAGGAATAAAGGCTCAAAGGGAAATTGGCAGGCCTTTTTCCCTCATTTATACCTGATCACCCAAAAAGTAAGATAATAGAACAATATTTTTAGACAGACTTAACTATAAAAAAATGAAAATATTAAAAAGAGACAACGGGTCCCTAAAGTCGGAAAAATAACACCCGTGGGTCCCCCCTCTGGAATAAAGCTACCTCAAGGGTTTATCACTTAAAATGTAAAACAATACAAACAAAACTGATATAAGTCAAAGACCCAAAGGCAACAGCAACCCAGGATTAACCCGACACCTTTTTGTTCCTAAATTAAAAAGGGAAACCTATAAAGATCGTCTACATGCGGGGGCCCGGGCTTCATCCAAAATTTTAAGACTTTCATAAGGGCACACTTTTTAGAATAAATGCCTTATGAAACGTACAAAATTTAAGACTACTCTTGGGCAATTTTTTAACAGTATAAAAACTCTATCAAAAAATACAAACATAGGGTACACACACTCTATCAAAGATAGAAACTTTAAGACTACCTAGTCATATGGACATATTAAACATTATCAAAGTCTATCAAAGAGTACAAACTTTAAAATAAAAATATAGATTTTTTAAAAGATATTAATTATCTGCCCAAGGAAGTGAGACTACTAACAACCCCTGCCACCATTGAATATCGTCAACTTAAGTCCCTGGTCCGTACAAGATAGTTGGTATAATACAAAAATAAACAGAACAAAAGGCAGGGGTGATGTTCCTAAGGGGACACGAAGCAAGTTCCAAACCCCAAAAGCCAATTTGGGGGCAAACCGAGGGTTCCAAAAATTTAAAAGGGGGTTTTCGCTTTCGCGAAGTTTGGAAGAAGAAAAAAAGAAACATATTTTTATTTAGGGGGGGGGGGGGGAAAATTTTTGGGGAAACCCAATAGATTTTTAAGAGTTACGTGCGGGGACCACCCCGGGGGTTGGGGTGAGACCCCCCAAACCACTTTTTTCACATCTTTTTTTCCGACGGGGTTTGGGGGACGTCGGGGCCCCCCCGGGGTCAATGACTAGTTCCCAACCCCCGGAAAAAGAGGATTGGGGCAGGGGAATCGGGCGTAGAAACTGCCCCATTTCCCGGAAATGGCCTTAGGAAAATACCAGGTCCGTCAGGTCCTTTCCCGGGGAATCCAAGGTGCCCCCATAAACCTAAACAAGCCGGGAACGCCTGCTCCCCCCATATACGTTTCCGCCAGGGGCCCCCCCCAAGCTGGACACCATGTCGAGGATCGGCCTGAGCAGCTGCTTGTACAGCGTCAGACGTTCCTTGGGGAAACAGGGCGCAAACGCCTGTAAGCAGTGGGCCTAAGACTCCCAGCCTTTGCCTCGCCTTGTTGAGTCTTTCGTTGCAGTGTCGTCTCCCAGGTCAGTTTGGTGTCCAGCGTAAGTCTCAGGTACTTAGCATTATCCGCCCATCTGATCTGTTCTCCGAACAGCCGGAGTGGGGCTGGCCTGTAGTACTTTCTTTTCCATGTAAAGAGCATTTGCAGTGCTCTTCTCCACGTTAATACTTGTTCTCCAGGTGGTTAGCCACCTCATCCAACTGCGTCAGGTGCGTCTGGAGTCGCCTCTTCACCAGCTGCCCTAGCCATGACTCCCGCTACTAGAGCCGTGTCGTCCGCATACAGAGCCAACTGGTGTCTGGGGATTTTGGAATGTCGTTCACATAGAGATTGAAAGAGCAGCGGGCCCACCATGGACCCTGCGGACTCCAGCCTTGATGCTTCTGACTTGGGAGGTGGCGTTCCCAAAGGTAGTGGGGAAGGTGCGGTGGGAAAGATAAGATTGAACAACCTTAACTAGGTAGAAGGGCAGGTTCAGGGAGAAGAGTTTGAAAAGGAGACCCTCGTGCCAAACAGGTCGAAGGCCTTTGCCACGTCGAGAATACAAGCACCAGTCAGCCTGTTGATGTTGAAGTTCCTCGTAACCTGCTCTACGAGCCGGACAAGTTGATAGACGTAGCGTGTCCCGCCGAAAGCCGAACTGCTCGTCCACCCAAGATGCCCGCCTCGCGAAACATGTCGGGTCAGTCTCGTCAGTAGTAGTCTCTCGAACAACTTGCCCCATACAGGTGAGCAATCTGATGGTCGGTAGGACGAAGCTAAGGCCGGGTCCTTACCCATTTTATGAAAGCAGAGGACGTTGGGTGCTTCCAGAACTCGGGGAAGTGACTCAGGAACAGGACGGCATTAAATAACTCCCACGAGGAAGTTAATCGCCTCCAAGGGCAGCTTTCTGAGGACCACGTTACCAAATCCGTCGGGTCCGGGGGCCATTGTTTTGTCTTAGAGCGGCTATCGCCCGCGACATTTCAGTCACCTCCGTAGGTTCAGGTTCATCCAAGTGTCTGTATGAGACCGCACCGATGACCTGCCCACGTGCGCAACGTGCACCGGGTCTGACGGGTTGTCAGTGCGGTACAAAATTTCGCCTCTTAAGTGCTCAGCGAGAGCATCGGCCTTCTCCTGATCGGAAGTTGGCCACCCTAATTGCGACCCACAATAGCGGCCTTTGGTGCGGGGCCCGCATCAAGTTTCCTCGTCATTTGCTAAAAGGGACCTGTCCCTGGACGCACAGGCTCTCAATCTTGTCCTCCCAACACTGTTCCGGTATTCTCGGACCATTTTCCCAACCGCATGGACTTTGCGGCTCCAGTTGGCCTTGTCTACTGGGTCCCTCGAGATTTTCCCAAGCTTCCTCAGCCGATTTTTTCTCCCGACGTGCCTTTGGATAGAATCGGGCAAAGAAGCCGTGGTGCCCTCTTAGGACGGTGCCCTGGCGTCGAAGCTTCGAGCGACCCCTTGATGGCGGAAGTTATGAGCTCCGCACCGTGATCGATTTCCGCTGCTGTTCGAAAGGTAGGGGTGGGTCCCAACCTCTCTCTCCAACATTCGTAAAACCTGTCCCAGTCAGTGCCGCTTCAGGTCGGGTTTTTCGGGGGGTCTATGAAGGACACCCCGCGTCCCAGGTTCACAAGAACGGGGTTTGATGACCGAGTCTAGCTCAGCTAGAGACTTTAGCACACCAACCGCCTTCTGATCCCTCTGGAGACAACGAAGTCTAGGACGTCCGGAGACAGCCGGGATTGAAAGGGAAGTGGGTACGGGTCGGAGGGCCGGAAGCCACCAGGCCGTGTAGATCTATGAAGTCGCGGAGCAATCCGCCGTGAGCGCACATAATCCTAGAGCCCCATTAAGGGTGCTTAGCGTTGAAGTCACCACCGATTAAAACAGGCGTGGTACCTCGAAGCAGCGCCTCCATGTCAGCCCCCATAGCCTGGACAAACCAGCGGTAGGGAGGGAAGAGATGAAGATAACCCCTGGGCCGGTCGAGGGTCACCATTGGATAGCCGTTGCTTCCATGTGTTGAAGGGGAGGAAGTGAGATGACGTGGTGGAAAGGCCCCTCCGGACCAGGACCGCTGTCCCCCCCCTTCCCACATCCCCCCCTCTGTCACTACGATGGCAATAAACTCTGCTAACGAGAACCTCATTGCGGAGCGCAAGTGGGATTCCCAACAGCATTACATTACACGATTTCTTTGCCAGGAAAATTTTTCAAACTCAGCCTTCTTCCCCGCGACTTTTCCGTTGGCGTTCCAGAGTGCGACCGTGAGCTCCTTCACACTGGTGGTCCTCTTTCGGGTGTGCAGCCATTAGAAACCAGGTAGAGGATGATGTGCTCCAATACCAGGGGCCACGGTTACTCCTCGGAGACTCCTGGACCTTCCTCAAGAGACTCGATAAAAGTCCCATGGGCCAGTCCCGGGAAAACCCTTGAGTAGCTAATGCAAATTTTGAGCTTTTGCCGAATCATCCTCGGGTTTTGGGAAAGGGTTGGGTTGTGAGGGTGACAGGGGTAAAAAAGGGTAGGATTTGGGGGTGGTAAGAAAGGGTTGGAAGGGTTAAAGGGGGCAGGGGGAGAGGTGGGGGTTGGGAGAGGAGAAGTCTTGGGGGGCCCTCGACTGAAAGGGGAGAACCGGATGCTACCATTTGGGTATGTTGGCAGGTGCATCGGCCTGAGGGGGGGGTTGGGCCCCTTTGAAGAAACGGCGAAAATTGTACCAGGGCTTTGTGTTGGAGCTGGGTCACTGCGCCCTCCGCCCAAAACGTTCCGAGGGCTTCGGGCCTTCCCTTGCCCATCCTCCCCGTTTTTAGGTTGGAAAAAAACACCCCCTCCATCCCCAAGGACTTGTCGGGGGACAGCCCCCCACCCCAGGAATACTCCGAGCATTCGGGCACTTCGGGGGAACTCTCCTCCAACACCCGCCCCTCTCGGGGCACCACCCAAACCCACACCAGGGTTAGCGGGAACCCCCCCAAACATGCCAAAACCGGAAACTTTGCCTGAACCGGGCCCCCGGGGGAAACGTACTTCCCACCCGACGCGGACCCGCAAGGACTGATATGGAGTACACCTTTTGCGGGTTCCCCGGGCGTTGAAAGACAAAATCCGGCAACCGCTCCCTTTCCCCGGGGTTCTGATCCCGCTTCCTTGGGGGAAGCTCGTTGAGGATTTCACGGGGCCCATCCCCTACCTTCCTGGTTTCCCGGGGGTTTTGCCCCTGCGGGAGTCCCTTCCCACGCCCCCCTGGAATCCCCCGCCCACTCGTGGGGCCCAATGGGGGACCCCAAGACGGCAAAATTCGGAGGGCGGGGAAAATTTTCCTCCGACCCGCATTTGAGGCGCCTGGGTCCCCCGGCTGCCTAACCGCCTCCACGGGACCGAAATTGGCCGGGGGCCCCCCAATTTGGGATACCCCCCAACACAAAATATTTTTGGGGGGATTTTTCCCTTTGTTTTGCCACCGGGGCCCGACCCATACCAGGCGGGGTGGGGGAGTTGTTTATTCCCGATTTTCCCCCCTTTCCCTTTTTTAACCCACGCTGGCGCCCCCGGGCCCGGGCCCCCGGGACCCGCCCCTAAATCACCAGAGTCCCCTAAATGGTTAATTCCCCCCCCAGCACTTCCTGGTTTTCCGGCCTTCCCCCTTGGGTGGGGTCTTACTGTCCAAACCTTCAACTCATCTTTGGCCCCGGGTTTGATTCATCAGCATCAAGGGGAGGTCGGCCCGAAGACACCGTCCACGACTCGCTGAGTTGTCAACACCGCGAAGCGGCGACCCGCTTCCGATCTGAAAAAATTCAGCCGGGGGGTTTCTTACCCGCCAACCCCCCTTGGGGAGAGGTGTCGGATTGACGGGGTTTTTTGGGGCCCTTTTAAAACCTTTTCGTCATCCCGCTTACAGCGGTTTTTTCCGGGGGGGGGACGCTTGCCCCCCGGTCAGGGTGTTTTGGCACCTTAGGTTCCCCCTCGTGCTGGGGAGCTTTCGCCATCCTTTTTTTGGGGGCTGTCACCCTAAAGAGGGCCTCCGCACTTTTTGGCCTCACGGCACACCCCTCCTTACCGGGGGGCCCCCCTATGCCCCCCCCATCGGCTTGTGCCGACCTTTGCAGGGGGCCCCAAAATGCCTTTGAGCCAAGGCCCGGGGTGACTCCCCCGGGAAACCCCGGGGGATCGCCAGCAGAGCGCCCTCCTGTACTGGGGGGGCCCCCCCTTTTTCACCTTGGCCTCTTCCCCCCCCCCCGATTGCAGGCCCCCGCTGGCAGAGATTTTGGGGCCCTAAAAAGGGCCAAAATCACCAGGGTGACTCCCACTGGGTGGGTTACGGCACGCCACCTCCTTTTAAAATTAGGGGCCCCCCCTACCTTCCCCACTGGCTGCGTAAAGCCCCCAAAACCCCCCGGGGAATTGGGGGGTTACGCCAGCCGTGTTGGCCCTAGAAAGGGCCATTTGCACCCGGCGGGACCTCGCGGCCCGGCCACGGAAAAGCTCGGGGCCCGGGGGAATTGGAGCGGCCCCCGACTTCGGGACACCCCCGGGTTTTAACCCCGAAGGCACTGCCGCTAAAGCCCCCCCCTTTGGGCTTGGGCGGACCCCCTTCCACCCCCACTCCTTCCGCCGGGGGCCTTCATCCCCCCGAGCAAAAAATTTCCAAATTCCCCAGAAAGGACGGGGACACAACCTGTCTTTTACGGGGACCCCCGCGCCCCCCCCAAATTTTTCGGGGCCGGGCCGGCCCCGTTCCCCCCGGGTTTTTTCCTCCCCATCCGGGGGTTTTTTCCCACCCCAACGTCAACCCTTCTTCATTTCACCGGGGTCCTCCACCCTAAAACCACAATTGCCAATACACTCAGAAAGAAAAACACGTAAGGGGGCAGGACGACACTTTCACTCCCCCCAAAAAAGGGCGAGGGCGATGCTTTAATAAAATGAATCTGACGTCTAAGAAGGGGCGAAAAGGGGGGGATAGGAGGGGCTTTTTTAAGCAACAGGGAAAAACAAAAAAAACTTGATTGGTCGCCATCCAAGACATCATTTTGGGGGCCTTCAGTTCTGTCGGGCCCTGCTAGCTGAAAGGGGGTTTGGCGGAGGCCCCCTTTTTCACTGCCAAGTTCAATTTTTAATTCACAGGTAATACCCCCAAATTTCTTCTAGGATTGGGCAAATGGGGTTAGGATAAGTGAAAGTGTCAAAGTGACAACGATAAAGCTGGTTTAGCGTTAATACATAAATAGGCATTTTTTAGAACTTTTTATGTGCAATAAAATCTGTCCAAGTTGGGAGGACCAAGTGACCGGGGCGTATTCAAAACACATCTAAAAGTGATTTAAAAATCTGCCGTAATTTTTCTTTTTAAAACGCCATGTGTTTTAATTTTTTGGTTTATTTTGAATGTAGGGTAATTCACTTACAACATAATCACTTACCGAAAAACCCCGTATTTCAACCCCCCCCCTTCTCTCGCACCCCAAATAACTTTTTCATTCTCCTTATAGGAACCTGCAAAGGCAATGACGAGCAATTTCGATTTCAAAGGGAAAAATAATCCAAGCGTCGATTCCATCCAAAGTTTTAACAACAAATTCTTGACCTAGCAAGGAAGGAAAGTTAAAAATTTTTGCAGACAACTCCTCAAGAGGTGAGTACCGGACAAAAGGGGGTTCTGAACGATGTGGACATTCCCAAATCAATTGTCGACATTCAAGAGGCCAAAATTTAAAAAAGGGGGGTTTTTTACCTGTCATGGGTAAAAATTTTTGACTCCTAAAAAGTGTTTGAATTACATTTTATACAAGGGATATTTGATTTCCACACCCTCCGAACGCGGTCTCCCCAGGTTTAAAATTTTACGTCCAAATGTTTGGGAGAACTCTCGTTGGCTTTGCCGAGGGAGGTGAAAAGAAACGATAAAGCTCCTAACACTAAGAAAACTTTGAGCTCAAACAAAAGCATTTCTCCATTAAGCATAAGTTTAAAAGGGCCTCATATAAGAAAATTTCTCGACTGGGCCCGGGGAAAATTTTTCACAGATAAACAAAGTTACTTAACCATTTTAACGGAAAATAAAAAAAAGGGAAAAAAAAACCCTTTGGGTGATACGTTGACCTTTTGTGGTGCAGGGGGATAGGAAAGGGGACCGACCCCATTGACTTAGAAAACTCAAAAACCACCCTAACTTTTTTCAATATTGGACCATTTGGGTTGGCTTTTTCGCCAATTTTAAGCAAGTTTTAAAAAAATTGACTTTTTCCTGTCAAAAGGGGAAATGTTTTCAATTCAAACCCCCTCAGCAGAAAAATGACCAAAAAGAAAAAGCAAAAAAAATTTTATAATTTGGTCAACAACAAAACAACAATTTTTCCCTTAAAGGGCAAAAAAAGGGATGACGGATATGATTTTACTGAAAATTTTTTGGGCCCTACCCCCCCCTAAAATCCAAATGTAAAAGGATTTAGCTGGGAGAGGCTATGGGGAGGGGTTTCCCTTTTGTAACCTCCGGGGTTCGATGTATTGCAAAAATCCCTTTTCCCAAAGTGAGGGGTCAGAATAATCCAGTGGGAAAAAAACCTTTAAACTGTAAACGTGAAACAAAGTAAAGTGTACTTTTACATAGCTTTAATCTCAAAACGGTATAACACAAAAAAAATGGCACATAAATTAATCTGGATAGTAAAAGTGTCCTTTGGATCATTTTTCAAAATTCAAATTTATTCTAGAAAAAAATAAAAAATTTTTAAAGCGAAAAAAAGTTCATTTCCTTTTAAAAATATCAAAAAATTCTTATATGTTTGGGACTAAAATTGAGGAAAAAAGAAATTTTTTTTAAAGGGGGGAAATGACTTTTTAAGGTTTCCAACATTCAACGACAGGTGAAGGGTTCCCCTCAAACGATTTTTGCTTCACAAGTTTGAATCGGTAACTTTTTTGATAAGTTGGGGGGGGGATGCAATAATCCCAAAGTCAAAGAGAGGCCTGGGCTAATTTTAAAATTTTGGCCGGTTGGTAAGAGCTTCAACAACCAAGAAAGGAACACATTGTAGAACCATTGAAAAACCAAAAATTAAGTACCGGATTTTGCGAAAGAGTTTTGGGTTGCGAAAGACGTAAATCGGGGAAATCATATGAAACTTTCCAATGAAGCACCACTTAGTTAACGCGAAACCCGCAATGAGCTGATTGACAAGATAAGCCCAATTTAATTTTACAACGTCCCATCGCTATGAACATCCTTGTCGACTACTTCAAGGGTTTTTGAAAAGCTTACCCCTTTTTTTGGGTTGGCCAAAACAATCGCACCTTTAATCCAATACAGGCAGGGGAAACTAAAATAGGCCTTTCCAATCTAAATTTCAAATATGATAAAATTGCTCAAATCCATAATCAATAAAACCTCCAAATTTGTAATAATGCAGCTGTAACTTTTGCTACAAATTTTAATTATTCAGAGAAATGACTTTTAATCATATCAAAAAATACACTGTACCACTCAATACAATTTTCCCCTTTTTTCCAAAATTTTTTTTTCTACCCTTTTATCTCATGCAACTTGTGAACAGTTTCTACAAACACAGAGAGATTAAAGCAAAAAAACCAATGACCTCTCCGAAAACTTTCAAACTTTGTACCTTTAACCCCAAAACACCCACTTCCACCCTAGATAAGCGACCCAAAAAAGAAACCCTTTGATTGCCCAACCCTCACAGCCCAATATAAAACCCCTCCCCCCCCCAAACAGGACCCTTAAATTCCTTTCCCCTCAAAAAAAAATTAATACGCCCTTTATTAAACCCTAACAATAACAAAACCAACATTAATATCCACCTTTGTAAGACAACATTCCATTCTCAACCACAAGCACAATCTCTCAAGATAACCCCCTTAATCAACCCGTAATAATAACAAACGGCACTACTTTCCACAATGGCCACAATTTCCCATACTGAACCATCAAAAACAATCCTCAAAAACGAAAAATGTTTTCCAAGGGCCCCCTTTTTAAAATCCCCCAATTTTTCACTTTGCCCATTAGGAGTCCTTTCCATGCTCGAAATCAAGATGAAACATTTTTTCCAGAAAAATCCACACTACCAGTCCTGACAAACCATAGACCATCCCCCTCAATTTTTAACCCCCTTAAACTGGGCCCCCCCCGCCACTACCCTCAAAACTCTCGGGAACGTTATCACACCTCCTTTCCAAATTCGATCCCCCCTTCCCAAAGACACACCTTTAAAGGAACCCAAAACACGAAAAAAAAGCTACAAGCAATAAAAAACAACTTTATATCATCACCTACCAGCTGACGGGTCCACTACAGTCTCTTGAACCTACGATACACACAACACAAAGTCCTATCCAACCCCCCCTCAACAACCACTCAAAAAAAAACCCAACTGAAAACTCAACGGCAGATTAAAATTCCCTAAAACGGAAGGCCCCCGGAAAAAACTCCCCACCAACTCAATTCAATTCTTTTTTTCCCAAAACCAAAAACCCCCACACTGTATCCCTCCCTAAAACCCAAAAAAATAAACTTCCCCGCCTCCCATTGTTTTGGGGTTCGGCCCCAATGAGGAATTTTTTTTTTATTCACACCCACAACCCTTTTAAAAAACTTTTCCCCTTCATCAGGATACAAAAACCCCTTCTTAAAAAAATTCAAAAAACAAAAAAATTCCTCGAACGTTTTCGGTCACTATTTTTGTCACAGTCTCTACACTAAAACCCTCATTGCTGGAAGTCATTAGCAAGCCACAAACTACCCGCAACCAAACAAAAAAAACGACTTTTCCAATTAAAAACCAACACAACCGGCCCAAATAACACTCACAGAACACTCACAACCCATCAACAAAAAAACACGGCCCATCTGAATCTCCAAAAAACAACACGACTACTACCCCAAAACTGAGGGGCCGGGCCAACCACGCCTGCACCGACTTCTCCCAACCAAAAATCTTATTAGAAAGAAGAAACACTTTACCAGGCCCGTCGCCTCCAGACGCCGGAAAAAATTCCACGCCTGTTAGTTTTTTGGGTTTTTTCCCCCCCTCGACAACCCCTTTTTCCTGGCTTACTGTGCTTTCTGTATAAAAAAGTATGTTGGGTTAAGCGCACTCTGGGCTGCTTTGGAAAAAACTTTTCGAGCTACGGCTTCAATAAACCTGTAAGATAAATTTCTTTGGCCAAATCTTTTTGTTATAAAATTTTACTTTGGGCTTTTTAATTATTTCAAAATTCAAACCCCAAAACCTAATTTTTAAACTTTGTCGTATTACTGAATAAGTTTTTTAAGGCTTAAAGCTTTGGCTTTTATTTTTTCAATTTTTTTAAAGAACTTTTTAAGAACTTAAAATAAGGTCTTTTTTTAAAAAAAATTTTTTGGACTTGTATTTATTTAAAAGTAACAACTTTTTAAAAAATAAATACGATTTTATTTTCATAATATCTTTTCATTTAATTATTTTATATTATGGGCTTTAAATTTGAACTTTTCCCCATTTTTAGACAAGTATTAAGTTTAGGATTGGGGAAAAAAAAACATCTTAGTGCAAATTTATGAGTAATATAGTTTTCTCTGAGTTAAAGGACTTAAATTTACCTTTTACGGGGGAACATTTCTCTTAAAATATGTTTTTTTTTACTCCATTTAAAATGCTAGGTTTGCTCTTTTTATGGATTTAATCCTTTTTTTAATTGCTATGGAATTTGTTCCCTTTCGACTTAAAATTCACCATGAATTTAAAGTGGCTAGGCGCCTCAGCGCGTGAAAAGTTTGGATACCCCAAAAAGACTAAGTATGGGTGGAATGTTTTTTAATATTGCTAGCTAATAGGGGTTTTTATCTAACTAAAGTCAACCTAAGTTATCATACATAGTGGGGTCTTGATATTTTTCCCCATTTATGGACAAAGAGAGGAAAGAATTGGCAGGAAACAACATTAAAATGTTGTTATGGGGAAGATTGACATTTATGCTTAGGTTTTTATTGAGGAGTTATTCATTGTTGTTTGGGCCTGATCAATTTGATGTTACGAGCCTAATCCCTTATATTCCTGCGCCCCCCTTATGAGGACATGACGCAATATTTATATTTTATATAGTCTATCTTTTCTTAGATTGTTGATCACTATATATTTTTGTCTATATTTTTTTAATCTTAATAAACATCTCTTGACTATAATGTTTGTACTTCCCTTTTTTATACGTTTATCCTTAGGTAGGCTACTGCTAATTAAAATATGTTGTCTAATAATCAAACCAGAGGTTAATTACCATCTTAATTATGGCACATATTATTGGGGGTGACCCGTGGGGACGAGTCCCGCAATATTTTTCTTATTGGTGTGCTGGGTATCAGTTAGTTTTGCCCAGTTTTTTTTTTTGCTTTTTTTACTCACCCAGAAACACACAAACTTTTTTTTTGTTAACCTTATATTTATTATTGTTATTTTTTTATTTAAAAAACACCTAATTAGGCGCAAGGGTTTTCAACGTATCTTTTTCGGGACCTTCACAATAAAGGAAGATAAATTACTATAACCTAGTAATAATATTAGTAGAGGGAGTTATTTAATTTTAACAAATAGCCTGATGTTCAAAAATACAAAGCTTGGTATGCCATACAGTAGCTTACAAATAAAGGGATTTTAGACCCATCAAATTTAGTGTTGTCCAGTCCTCAGGAACAGATAAAAACCACAGTGGGAAGGGGTGAAAGGAAGAATGAATGAACCAAGAAAAATTGGGTCAGTTCAGGACCAATTGGCCAGTCCGGCTACATTCGTGATCTATGCTACCACCCATTTCAAACGTTCACTTGTTGAAAACCAAAAAATAGAATTAATTTGTCTGGTTCTAAATGTCTTCTTAAATATTAAAACCAATACTTTGCAATTTGGTGTTTTTCATTTAATGTATGTAATATTTTCAATTATATAAATTAAATTACAATTTTTGTCTTAGATTTGTATTACCTCAATTTTATAATACATAATTTTTACAAGATCTATGTATAGCCAAAATATAAATCATTTACATGAAAACTATTGTGATTGTATAGAATCATATATATTAGTTTTGTTAATAAGGTCATTAATTTGAGAATAAAGAAATTAATCTGATGTGTATTCACATCCATATATAAAATAAATAGTGTTGTTTGAACAAATATAAATAGGAGCATGTATTAAAAATATTACTATAATATAGTCATAAACCAATTTAAAATGTTTGGGTGAGATAAGCTTGTTTATTTTCAGTCGATTGTAGACTTCACAATATAAACCTAAAAATGTATCATCAAAGCCTTGTGAAAATTATATAATGGTGACATACATGAAATAGATAAAGACTATGTTAAATTTGGATAAAATTGAATAAGCTATTGTAGTTTTTTTAAAATGTACGACACATATGTCCAGGAAGACTTTGACATTTTGTGGTTCGGGTCGCCTTATGTGTAGACTAATTAGCCGCTATAATGACACAAAGCATTGTCTGGGGTACACCTATGAGGTTGTCTTACACGTTGTTCACACATATGAGATGATGTGATGATAGTTATCATGAAGTTGGGAACCGGGAAGTCTTAACCTAGCTTAATCTTAAACCAAGCTCTGACCATTGGGATTAATCCGCTTATGTAAAAATACCCAAGATACCAACCGGGAATCAAACCCGGGATCCCTAGGCTCGTAGCCAGTGCACTGAGCACTACACCACACGGCCAGTCGGCTATTTAAGTTAATTTGATTCAATTTGAATTATTAATCAATAAATGAAATGGTGAGTAATAAAGATAATAAGTTTTTTAATTCATATTGGAATAAACCAACAAACCAAACCTCTCATTTTCCTAATTCACAACCATAATTGTTCTTCTTATCATATTCTCATTTTTAAAAAGATACATGTTTATAAAGTAGATTATTTTGATTAGTTTCTCATTATCACCTAAATGCTACTTAAGACATAGTGAATCATTCTGGATTAGGTTTTTTTCTTTAGTCAACATTAAAAACTTATTTACCTGTACTAAAACATATTTTCATATTATATATTTATATGAATGTTTTTATTATTTAGCTGTTATTAAGAATAAATATATTTCAAAATAGTATCTAGAACCCTTTATTTATGTCAAAAGTAAAAATAAAACTCATGGAGTGTCTTTAATGTACGTACAAAGTTTATAATCCTCAATAGCTCTTATAATTGGAACTTCAACACAAACACAAATACTATTTATTAATTTAAATAACACAAGAAACAACGGAAACAGCTTATAAAGTGAGTTTGAGTTGGTGACTAAGTGGCCATATGCAAAGATATGAATAAACTTAACTTGGTTTTTAGCACACCGTTTTACAATTCATTAGGGTTGTACACCTTTGTACTAATTACACAAATGTGATTAGGAAAGCTGTTTAAATAAAGTGTACCCGCATTTGTTTTAAGGAAATGTGTAAAATCATTTAGGAAAAAACACCCTCAGTATGTCCAATAATGATTGAACCTCAATATTCCCGTCTTCGGCGGTCTAGTCTATTGCAAGATTAGTGCCTTAGATCATGAGGCCACCAATGTCTATAAGCGAGTAGCTATATATCTGTTAAAGGTTGTTAAAAATAACGTTCTAAAATGCATTTCATTTGAAATAAATACGCATATCTATAAAACTTATTATCACATTTTTTTATGATAGGCCCATATGTGATTTAAAAAGTCAACCTATACTAAAACATCTAGAGAACTATTTTACATTACAATTATTATAACATATTCCTTCTGTACTTCATTGAGATAAATCCACATAATATGTGATTTAAAAAGTCAACCTATACTAAAACATCTAGAGAACTATTTTACATTACAATTATTATAACATATTCCTTACTGTACTTCATTGAGATAAATCCACATGTACTTCAATTAGTCTACTCTTATTCACAAAATATGAAAAGTTCATACATAGTAAGTTTTTTCCATTAAGGTGCGGCTGAAGAGTGCAAGAGTAATTTTACAGTTTTTATAAAATTACATTTTTTTGGACAAAATAAATCAGGTATTTCTCAAGTAGCAACATAGAATTTAGTATTCTGCACATGCTAATATCAAAATATCTTGAATATCTGTCAAGGGTGTCCTAGAATATTGTCAAAACTTTTTTAATAAAGAGAAAATATTTTGACAACATTCCAGGACACCCTTGACAGATATTCAAGATCTGTTGATATTATCATGTACAGAAAAACTGAACTCTACATTGCTATTGGAGAAATATTTGATTTAGTTTTGCCAACAAATTATTATTCTATAAAAACTGAAAAATACTTGTGCTCTCTTAAGCCGCACCTTAAAAGCCTATTTGTGCTTTAAATAGTCAAACTCCCCTAGAGATTTTAAAATAATATTTTTCTATATATAATTAGTCCAATATGTTAAAATGAAACTTTTACAGTGATATAAAAGTATCTTGCAAGTTTTTTTAAATTAGAGTCTCCATATATTCAAATGAACAATCTTTCCTAGTATATTTAGAACATGCTTCTGCATGTTAATTTTAATTACACTTTGCTATTGTATCTAATCCCACCAACCTGAATTTGTTTGGAACCATCATTTGCACTTCACTTCCTTTGATATTCATTTCCATGAGCTATACATAATCTACTTTTCTTAGCTTGTTTAGAACAATATTCTACACTACATGTATAACTACCTCCATGTGCTGTACAAAATCCACCTTTCTTAGCTTGTTTGGAACAATCTTTTACAGTGCATTTAGAGCCACCCCCATGTTCTGTACATAATCCACCTTTTTGAGCTAGCTTGGAACAATTTTCTACACTGCACTTATAACCACCACCATGAGCTGTACATATGCCACTTTTCTTAGCTTGTTTAAAACAATTTTCTACACTGCACTTATAATAACCACCATGAGCATTACATAATCCACGTTTATAGGCGTTTTTGAAACACTCTTCTACACTGCACTTAAAACCACCCCCATGTTTTTTACATAATCCACCTTTCTGAGCATGTTTAGAACAATTTTCTAAACTGCACTTATAGCCACCCCCATGAGCAGAACATAAGCCAAATTTATTGGCGTTTTTGAAACAATCTTCTACACTGCATTTAAAACCTCCTCCATGTGCTTTGCATAACCCACCTTTCTTAGCATGTTTAGAACAATATTTTACACTACATTTATAACAACCCCCATGTGCTGAGCATAATCCACCTTTTTTAGCGTGTTTGGAACAATCTTCTACACTGCACTTATATCCACCACCATGTGCTGTACATAATCCACCTTTCTTAGCATACTTGGTACAATCTTCTACACTGCACCCTCTACTAAAAGATTTAGTAGCAGATAGAATAGGGCTTTCAGTTTCAAGATCTTGCTTGGTGCTAGTGTTTAATTTATTGTTTATGAAAATCTTATTGGCATATATATTTGTGTTCACTATTGGTTGCTCATTTGTATCATCATATTCAGTACATTTCTGACATAAAAACAATTTTGTGGTTTCTTCACTAATGTGAGACGAAGCAGCGTTTTGTTCATTTATCTGTAAAAAATCAATTGTCAATCAATTAAATAATAAATAAATTCAGAATAAACATATATGTTAAATGTTATATTAATAATGGGTTCAGTTGTTTTTCATCAACTACCTAACAGTTAAATTAAATGGAGATGGCTTGTTTTACTTAAATCTTCTATAAGCCCCTACATACTTGAATGTTAAGCCAATTTTGAGGAAAATGGAATGTTTTTAAATGGTTGTTTTGATAAACATTAGCGTTCTATTTTAAGGGGATGGATCACCATGAGAGATGAGCGCGGCCGGTTTCCAAGACGATTTTTCTGTGCCCGATTACTAAGAAAACTACTATACAGATTTGAATCAAATTTTTACTACTATAAAGATCAATTCACTCACAAAGTTTATGGTTTATTCATATCCACCCATCCAATTCAAATTTAAATTTTAAAAATTAATTTAAAGAACGCCGCATAAGACAAACGGATCTTGTTATTGAAATGTGGGATGACTGAGCTAAAACTGTTTTCATTATATTATAATAAACATCATTTAGTATAATTTAACGCCAATTAAAAGTTAAATGTTTGTAAGCAACTTTGTTTAAATGATTTTTACATGATCATATTTTTTTGGTTTAATGTTGTTTTTTAAAAACTGCAGACAAAGCATAAGCCTAGAAAATATGATTGAGATTAATTATACTTTCATTTTTCAACATTCATATTGTTCTAAACTAAAATAAAGTGGTACAGTTTTATTTTAATTAAAAAGAGCGTCGTGGTGCTGTATGCTGCGTCCTATCGGTGTAAGGTTGTACAAGATGTTTGCAGGAAAAATATAAACTCGGCTACATTTATTTATGAAATCAGTTGTGTGAATACGATGTGTTTTCAATAGAATCCATTTCTGTAAAAATAGATCGAAGATAATGAAATAAAACGACTTTATCTCTCAACCAGACGAAAGAAAAATAAATGTTCTGATCTTGTGAATTAGATTTTTTTTAATGTGTTAAGAATTTCTGCATGGAAAATACAATTTTAATACTGTGATTTATAATTCATGCATTAATTTCATATTATGTGCGTAGAATACCTAATTAATATAATTACGGGATCCACTTTGGTAACCGCATGATCTAAGGTACTACTCTTGCAATAAACTGTACTGCCGAGAACGGGGATCGGGGTTCAATCTCAGTTGGGTGCTATGGGGTTAGTATTCCTAAACTGTTTTCCACTCACCCTCCACGCAAATGTGAATGTATGTAATAAAAAACCAACCTTACTCTTCTCTAACAAATTAACTTAATTCGTACATCGGCGTAAAACCTACACGGGCTCTGTTCACTTAGGTGTACCAATCAAACACTTTGGCCCTACCTTTGGTAATCTGATCTGTAAACAGAGTCAATAATTTGGTATTGATAATACAGGGCTATCTAAATCATTATGGATTATTGGCAATATTAACAAGAAATACACTTGTCACAATAAATAAATGTCTTGAAACTATTTTGCTATCAATTATAAAGCTAGATAATGAAAGGGGAGTGGGGGCACTAGTGACCATGCGTTGATCACCACTATTTTAAAATTAATAACATATTTAACATAGTTCCATATTTCATTTTGACAATTATTATTTGATAAAATAAATTAATCACAAATATCATTTTTACTTTCTCGCACCCGTTGGGTGCCACAGCATGCCAAGTCAAAAAGAGATGAAAATAACGTAAGCTTTAGAGAGGAAGGGGAGGGGGAAGACAAATGCTAAGATGAAGATGTTAGTCAGCACATATAAGAGTGTGAACTGTAAAGATTGTTTCCATGTCATTTTTTTGTTTTTGCTATATTAGAAATGCTTCACTTATTTACTTCAATGTTATCCGTAAATTTACAATAATGAAGTAGGGTGGATAAGAAATACGGTAATTTAGAGAAAGTGATCCTACAATTGCGTGGAGGGAATGAGCAATCATAAGGCAAAACACCTCAGTTGACACGGCCAAAATTCAACCGAAATTTGTAGCACAGGTACCTAATAAAAAACAATTAAAAACATAATTTTAAGTGTGTTCATTGCAGAAGTTTTGATGAAGGACATTGAATGTATCAAGCTGTAGAATGCATCCATTATTATATACTATGTGTAGCAAAAATTATAAAATCGCTAGTGATATGTAGATATAATGAATACCACTAACACAAAAGTTATTGATAAGGGACACTTAAATTATAAAATTATCATGCTTATATGTAAAACTTGTGTGTAAGCCTATCACTTTTGGTCAAAATCGATAGATAGATATTTTCCATAAAATTGGGTGAGAAATCTTTTTTTGAAGTATATTTCTATATGTTTTATTGTAATTTTAAATACTTATTTTTGGAGTAAGTGTTTAATAATGATTGTAGTAGAGGCAATAAAGTTTACCCATGTATTATTTATTCTATACAAATTACCCATTTATAAAAATGAAATGTTTCTTTTTGCAGAATATGTTTTATATACTATCTTCAAATTTGAATAACTGTATTATATATATATATATATATATATATATATATATACATATATATATATACATATATATAATATTATGTAGGCTGGTCAAAATATTTTCTTTCAGTAGGATATATAGTTCCTGAGGAATGGCCAGATTCAAATTTTTGTCAAATAAACAGAATTTATGAATAGATTTGGTTTTTCAACAATTACGCTAATGGTTTTAGGAATCAGGAAGGTTACATTCATAGGAAGTGTACCCGCACTTGCTGGGAGGGAGCGTGGAAAACCAACCCCAGTACAGCCAACCGAAATTCTATCCTCGATCTCCCCGTCATCGCCAGTCTAATCTACTGCAAGAATAGCGCGTTAGACCATTAGTTCACCAAAGCGGGTGTTAGACATATTAAAATAGACATATTAAACGTATAAAGCTATTTTTGATTATCGAATATAATTAATAAAAAATAGGTTAATAGAGTTTGAAATTATTGATGGTTACAAGTTCAGTGGTGTAACTATCGGGTAGTGGTAAAGTGCCGCAGGCCCACCACGCAGGTGTATCCACCTAAAATTAATTTGGTAATAGATTAAAGCATTGTCTTATATGTCTATTTTTGTTTTGTCAAGATCTAATATTTCAATCAAAAATTACTCAATAGTCACTTTATTGTGCATCATTTATGCTGTACAAAAAATGTATTTTCATATTTTTCTGTAAAATTAATAGAAACATCTGAAAGGTAATTTTCAATGGTTTATTAAAATTTATTTAAGGAGCACATGAATCAAGAAAGGCTGCAGGATTAGCTATGTTGTCTGTTGAGCTACTTACTGCCCGTAGCTTGTCCTTGGAGGAAATGTAGACAATTTCACTGAGATCAATGTTTGTCTAGTCTCCAAGTGCTAATATTGAAAATTGATTATAAATTTCTTTATAATATTTATAAATATTCTTTTATTTAATTCAAATTAAGTTTTTTGACGTTATATTGAAACTTTTCAGCAACAATTTTAATAACTTTTATGGCTGTATAGTAATGCACTTAGGGTGATTTTTCCTCATTGGTTTACTCTCTTATCTCTACGCCCAAATGTGGGTACACTTCCTCTAAATTCAACCTACCTACTCTATATTATTACGTATTATAAAATAATGTCAATAATAAATGTCAATTTTTTTTTAATAAACTACTAAGATTTGGGGAAGGTGGGGTATTTTTTTTCTTGGGGTGACCCACCATGGGTCCATTACTGCATAGTTACGCCTTTGTACATGTTACATGTTACAAGCTAATGTTGGTAAAGCTTGTTTTACAATAGGAATTGTTAGTGCATCTCTAAGTTTATATTAAAATAATAATAATATACTAATAATAATTTGTATCTGGCTGAAGTAATACAAGAATGAAAAGTAAAAATCAAAATTCTTATTTATATTTGATACATATATTCCCCCCCCCCCCCCCCCCCCCCCGCCTTACTTTTAAGGGCTCTAACAAATTTCAAGGGGGGTCCAGACCTCTGACCCCCATTTTTCTATGTCCATGAAAGAAATGTTTAAAAAATAAAAAAACTTTTATGTCAATTGACAATATATTTATATTACCATTCATCTTCTTCTTCGTCTTAATATTATTTGGATTTTTATATTTTAATTTAGATTTGATGGAGTTTATGAAACAAAAGTTATTAAACATGTGCATCATATTATTTTGAGCTATAAAAAAATAATGTGTAGTTTTTATTTTGCTTATTTTATGTATTTAAAACGTTTATTCACTTTGCACAATAATTTTAAAATAATATCTGTAATTTCATTGTTACCACCGTTAAAATTCATACTACAAGTATTATAAAAGATTTCTGCATACTTGTACATTAAGTGATTATATAAGTTATATTTTTGACAACGTATAAAGTTGATATGAAAACGTGCCATTAACCACAGTGTTTAATGCTTGCAATGAAGCAAATCCCCTGAAGCTGATACTAACGAATGAGTTCTAATGGGTCGGAAGGGTTCATCTTACTTTGTCTCACCATGCATGTAATCAATATTTGATTATTAATGATGAAACACTCTTAACCAATTCAACAAAGTCATAGATCGTAATGTTACAGTGTATTACTTTTAACCAGTTATTTTTGTTTTCATTATGTGGCTATTCATTAATACAGTGGGCCGCTTATTGTGATCACAGATAATATTACCAATTGGTTATTGTTATCAGTTTCTTGCAGACCCGACCATTTGTATGCTTAAACATATAATTATTCATACATTGTGATCTAAGTTTTGGTTATTGTTATCATTTTTTGGTAATAACATAAACATTTATAAAACCTACCTTGTGAGTGTGATGAAAGGAATGTGCCTTTTAGTTGTACATATGCTGTAAGAGATATGGAATGCATGAGTCATAGTCTACTCAAATACCCCTCCCTATCGTGACCACATTCATTTACATCATATTAAATTGAGTCTTTTTTAGAAGGCCTACATGTTAAGTTCCATACAATTTGTCTTGACATACACAAATTAAAGGAAATAAATAGTAGAATTAATACTGTAGTTTCTTCTTGTTATCGTTTATAACAAAGCATCTGTATTTAATGTGGCATCATTTATTATTATCAATCAGCTATTGTTAATAATTCCTCTAAACCCAATGCGAACACATTAAGCGGTGCCCACTGTATATCAAAATGGAAAATTAAACTTGCCTTCGGTTGGTGCCAAAGCTAACATGTAATTAATTGAAAGATTTAAAGTTGATTAGAACATATAATTAATTACCTCCTCAAGTTCTTCCTTGATAAAAGGTAAATTACATTGAAAGAATGGCTCAAAGATGTCTCCTTCAGATTTGACAACACCATTAACATATTTTGTTGAATTCAAATTCACCTATAAAATAAAAACATAAATTTGTTAAGTTTATAAATTAATCTTTGTAAACAATCACACAATAACATTCTACAATGGCAATAAAGAAATGAAAAATAGATATAGTTGAAGTCCAAATGCTAATAAAGAGAATCAATGAGTGTGTAAAGCATATTAAAGAAACTTATAAGAGACAAGATATATATAAAGTGGTGACGGCATGTATGATGAAAACAAGCCACTAATTGGAGTCGTGATAAGTAGCCAACAAAGAGTTATGTAAGAATTGAGAATACTAATCCAAAAATTTTGATTGATGCAATGATTAATTTAAGATATAATGTATACAAATTTTGTTATATGATATTTTAATTTGGTGCCGAGTTTGGTCCGTATTTAGAAAATGCATCCCCGATCCATTTGCACCGGTTCCAGGGAAACCAAGAACACAACATGTAACATGATCCAACAGACAGAAAGCTGCTTACATTCACTCATAGTGGTTATTCAAACTTTAGAATAAAATTTCAACATAGTTCCTGGTTTTCCTGGGAAAAATAATTATTTTTTCACATTTTTTAAAAATGATTCGTCTCCAAGTGTGAAACATTTAAAAAAATAATAAATAAAAATCCAAATGACATGTTTCTTAAATAAGAATTATTAATAAGTATTTATTTCCATTATATAGGTTAGTATATCATTGTAATCATTGTAAGCAATCTGCATACTAAGGGGTCATCACTTGTTTCTAAGCAATCTGCATACTAAAGGGCAATTACTTGTTTCTGAAAACTCCTCTAAGCAATCTGATACTAAGGGGTCATCACTTGTTTCTAAGCAATCTGCATACTAAAGGGCAATTACTTGTTTCTGAAAACTCCTCTAAGCAATCTGCATACTAAAGGGTCATCACTTGTTTCTGAAAGCTCTCTAAGCAATCTGCATACAAAAGGGTCATCACTTGTTTCTGAAAGCCTTCTAAAAATCTGCATACTAAAGTGTCATCACTTGTTTATGAAAACTCCTCTAAGCAATTTGCATACTAAAGGTTCATCATTTATTTCTAAAATTCCTCTAAGCATTCTGCATACTAAAGGGTCTTCTTTTGTATTGAAGCAATCTACATAATAAAGGGTCATTACTTGTTTCTGAGAGCTCCTCTAAGCAATCTGCATACTAAAGGGTCATCTACTTGTTTCTGAAAGCTCCTCTAAGCAATCTGCATACTAAAGGGTCATCACTTGTTTCTGAGAGCTCCTCTAAGCAATCTGCATACTAAAGGGTCATCACTTGTTTCTGTAAGCTCCTCTAAGCAATCTGAATACTAAAGGGTCATCACTTGTTTCTAAAAACTCCTCCTAAGCAATCTGCATACAAAAGTGTCATCACTTGTTTATGAAATCTCCTCTAAGCAATCAGCAATGCTATTCAGCTGGTATCTAACTGGTTTAACACTCTCAATTATGCACCCCCATCTTGTTTACAACTAAGGTTGAATTGTAAGATGTTCTCTTTAGTTTAAATAAGGCCATCTATTTGACGAAGCAGAAAATAAGGTTAAAGTCTCTGAACATCACCAAAAAACAATTTTACTTTTGTAGTGGAAGTCACAGCATTGCCAAGGATTAGATTCCGGTTGTGAAAACCACCAAAAAAGTCCAAAGGATTCTTGCTTGTGCTTCGCTTCTGTGCCCTTTCATATTTGCGTCATTTTTGTATGCCTGGTCACTATAATTCTTGAGGTTCAAACCAAAATTTTCTAGTTATGAAAGAACATAGTCTGTCGGATCTGCATCTGTGTTTTTTCCATGTGTTTAAAGCTATAAAATAATTTTCAAATTATCCTAGATTCTGATCAACATGCCAAAGAACTATATACATTTGATCAACATGGCTTATTTCCCTGGTACAGTCAATAATAATAGAATAATATTTGGCTTATTGCACTCTTTGTAAGATCTCTTTTTTTACCCAATATGCTATTTTCCCCTAAGTAATGAGTGTGTGGACTTTTTTCTTTTATTTGTTGCAAATTATTTTGCATCACAGGATCAGATTTGGCAAGAAGCTTGACTAAGCCTGAGAAGTTTCCATTGTGTTGTGATTCTAGATCCTACCTATGACCTCGAAATGCTGTGTTGTGCATGGTTAAATATTGGACTATAGCCAATATCCTTTCAAAACATATCATTAACATTGACTTTTAGCCTCTAGTTGACTCTGAATATTTTGGTCAACTGTTTTGTTTACTACCATTCTTTTTTCCATACCCAGCCATTTAAAAACACTATTTATGTGTTCAGAGTTACTCTGAAGTGATCGTAGTCTAGTACTAAGATTTATCCAGTCGTTATAACACTGTGCGCGAAAGCTGTCATAGACAACGAGAAAATTCTACATAAAAAACAGAACACTTTGTCGCTATTGTCAGAATAAACCCAGAAAACGTATGTCATGTTTCTCTTTGTTACTCAAAATTCTGACATAGTGAATGGTGAAAAAATGTCTGTTATTTTGGTCAAAAGTAGTTAACAATATTGTTTTTATGAATCCTCTGCATACAATCGCTACCCTATCCTAGTCACAAATAGGAAATGACCACTTACCAGGATTATAATAATATAAATTGATTAGGAATCTAAAATGCTATTCTCAATATTGCTGTTTTCAGCTGCAAGATTGGATGGTAGGGTGAAAGTAAGAGTATTTGTTTCACTTGCGGGAGCTTTATTACTGTCACAGTCTGCATTTAGCTCACCACATGGGAGTGGATTCTGTGAAGCTAGCAAAATATTTACTAATGAACTTGATAGATGATCGCTTGAGTTACTCATTTCATAACCTAGTTGATTACAATCCACACCTTGTACAGTTTCCCCACAATTTTTTAGAGCCCCGCAATCATTATAATTTTTATAATGTGAAATAACAATTTTTTCCATAGGCCCATGAATCATGTTGTTAAACACATTACACAAAGAGTTTAAAAAAATGAGACAAAATAAATCACTTGTAACTAAAATTTTTTGACTTCCAATAGCAGAAAATTCATAAAACAATGAAAAACACAACCACAAATCATCAACAAAAATTTACACGTAAATACATCAGGCTAGAAATTCGGTGAGTAGAATAAATAAAGGTCACGAAATGTATGTGAGACGCAATACATCAAGGATCGGAGCGTCCCGAATTACGTAAGTGATGCCACACTAGGTGCAAGAGGCTGGAGTGTCATTTTTGTTGAATTATATTATTAAATTACATTTGTATATTAAACAAAACACATTCATACGTATTAATCAAAAAACAACACCATATTCTAACACCTGGGACCAAGAAACTTCTAAGCCAAGAAATATTCTTTTTTCACAAATACAATGGTTCCTCCAGGAGGAACAAAAAAGTAACTTCTAATCAAATAGGTAAACCAACATAAACTTGATTCCCAGCTTTTTCTTCAAATAATCGAAGCTATCTTAAAGGATTTTTTTTATCTGGCACTGTAAACTTCATTACTCAATCGCTCAGTCATGGCGTGGGGCTCTAGGCAGATGTTTTGATTTAATTTTTGGTTTTATTATAAAAGTAGGTAAAGTGATTTGTGCCCATGGCTCTGACTGGTTATCGGGGTATGTTAAATACACCATTTGTTGGATTTTGGACGTACCAAATTTTTCTCATAAAGATGGCATACTTTATAGCATCTATATTAAATGTCATCTTTCTAAACAGAGAGACAGTGCATTATTTTATATATATATATATAATAAGTGCTATTTTAAAGTTAATACGACCTATCTAAAGTGATAGTTGCAGACCACTCAGCTTGACATATAAGTATTTTAGTATTATTTTAGAAAATTTTGTAGTTGTCAAAAAAGTTGTCTTCCAGCCTGAGTGCCGGTATGTTTGCTCGCTATCCACCATTTGATTAACTACACCAAAATTATAGCAGCAGTTTCGATGCTTAATATGTATGATTTTTTCTAAAAATGTAATGCAAAGTCGAGTTTAGTATAATTCATGTAGCTTATTTTGTTCATGCATTTGGATGAATGAAGGCTCTTAAAATTTTTAAATTCCCAACAGACAACAAAATTCAAACAAATTTTCTGGTTTTTTTTCCTTATCTTCACAATACAAGAACAATTTACAGTTTTCTTCACTTTTTATGTGCATTTTAAACTATTTATAAATATTAGGGGCCCAAATTACTTTATTTTAAGAAGCCTGGAACTTCTTGGTAACTTATTAAGAATTGTGTGCATTTGTTAAAGTTGAAAATGAAAACAGCTCACTATGAAATTAATCCATTTTTCAGATATTGTTTATAGTTCTTTAAAAAGCTATGATTGTATAGGACATTAGCGGCATATCACAATTAAACTCTAGAAAAAATAAAAATAAGCTGCCTCAAACCCATTAATTTAACAAAAGTGAAAACTAGGAAACAGTTTTACATTGACATTTTTGGCTTTCCCTGAGAATATCTGAAACACATACTTATAATTACCTCATTTTCTTCTTTAATTAAAGGTATACCACATATAAACTTTGGTTTTGTTTCTTCAGGTTGAATATTTTCTGGTAACTCCGTCTGTGAAATGAAAATTAAAATCTTATACTTTACAAAAAATATTGCCGGCTTTTAAAATTAATTAGTTTGGCTACTATTGTGTATGATTATAAGTTTACAAATTGTGAATCAGGACCCTAAGAAAGTCCTTGCGAAAAGTAGTCCATAAGGTGGTTATTTTATTGTTTAGTTAATTTTATACAATTAGAAAACTATTAAATTGTTATTGTAGTCATTTTATATTATATTTCCAACATTTTTATAACTAAATATATAGATGCATATTATCAAAAGTCTTCCAAACACACTTTAACACGGGCCAACATGTTTTTACATTATGTTAATGTTGTGATACCATAATAAAACAAAATTAAAAACTCCCTAATTGATAAACAAAGGCAAAAATGTGAAATAGGCAGAAATGAAAAAAAAAAGTTATTTAGTTATTGTAGATGTAGTTTAAGCCATAAATATAGAGTAGTACGTAGCCATGATGTCCGAGTGTTAACTACACTCTAAAGGGAAATAAAAAAGTAAGAAAAATTAGGATAATCAATAACTGTGTATAAGAAGAGATTAAATCTAATGGCGGTAAAATTATGTGCAAGGTATATGCATAAGTTAGGATTATAAAACTTAAAGAATAATGGCCTTTAATATAGTTGATTTGATTAAGCTTCCATGTTCTCAAAAACAATTAGATAAATGGATATTTTTTTTGTGTTGAAAAAAAGCATTTTTTAAAGATAGGAAACGCATCTAGTTATTTATGCTTAACATAATTTAAGCATTAATTTACAATTTATATGAAACGCTAATATTGAAAAATGAAAGTCAATGATGGTCTAACATAAGTCACAGTATATCAATCATAGGCTAGGCATCAATATAACAGTTAATGAGGGAATGTTATATTTAATAATGATAGCAAAAATGTCAAAGAAATCTTTAGTTTATGGCAGTCTTAGCTTGCAGCTTACGCCCACAAACACAAACATTGTTAAATTATTCAGGTAAACTCCCAAAATTCCTGCCCCTGATTGGTGGCCAAAGCTTGTTGCCGTTCAATTAATGGGCTTATTTGTGCCTTTGTGATTGGTGGAGAATCTGAGCCAATAATGATGATTTTAAAAGGTAAATAGTAAAAAGAACTTGAGCACATAAGATCAAAAGTTATTATCAGTTTATCAGCCAATATTGTCAAGGTGTATGTATTGACTCCTGAATATTTGTAAAACAACAATTGTGTAAACATGTAAATGTACAAAGCTTCATTTATAAAGGAAGCAATCACACTACACACATTCCAGGACAACAAATGTTATATCTTGGACCCCATAAGGACCCCAGATTTACTTTATTATTTTAAATTAATTTAAATATGACCGAGACCTCTTAACCACTATCTAAATAACATTAGAAAGGTCTCAAGATTGTCTAACAGATAAAAACAACAAATCAATTTGAGTAAAAATGGACTTCTTCCCTTTTCCCCCTCTTCCCTTCATTTGTGATCATTGTATGGCTGCTATTTAGCAATAGGTATATATTAAAAATGGAGACTTTCCTTGAATTGATGCTTAAGCTAACATGTAATTACTTAATATGTTTAAAGATGATAAGAATATAAAACTAATTACCTCAAGTTCTTCCTTGATTAAAGGTAAATCACATTGAGAAAATGCTCATAATGTCTAGTACTTCCGATTTTACAACTTCATTAACATATTTTGTTGAATTACAATTCATCTATAAAATAAAATCATAACCTTATTAAATTTAGAACTTGATTACACTTTTTTTTTACTTTGAGTGATTGCATACAAAGAGAAAAAAAAATTTGTTAGCATTTAAATCCAAATCCTCATAATTGAGAATCATTGATTTGGTAAGGTATGCTCAAGTAGTTTCCAAGTTTTTAAAGTGATAAAAATAAATGACTATAAATAATGCAAACATGCCATTAAATGAAGTTGTATCCTGTCGAAAACAAAGGGTTCTATAGAAATTGAGAATGTATATCAAAAAAAATTATTGATCTAACAATTAATTCAAGATATAATGTAGAAACATATTATTGTATATTTTAATTTAGTGCAGATGCTTGTTAAAGTATTGGGAGTCCATCCACAGTCCTTTTGCACAAGTTGCAAAGAAGACAAAGCAAAAAAGAGAACATGACCCAAAACAGAAAGTTGTTTAGATTCAGTGTTTGAGTTCATTTTGAGCCATTAATAAATAATCATAGGGCCAAGTTTCTTTATTTCAAGAATGATGAAACTTATTTGAAACATTTTAAGAACCCTGATTTGATAAAGTTGTAAAAAGATTACTGGTAACTATGAAATCAATGTATTTTTCAGATATTGTTAAGATTCAAGAATATTAGCTACTAAATACATTTCAACTCTAGAAAAAGGACAGTAATTAGACACCAAACCATTAATTTAGCTGCAAAACATATAACTTATAATTACCTCATTTTCTTCTTTGATCGAAGGTATAACATACTCATATTTTGGCTCTGTTACTTCAAATTTAATTGCTACATTTACATTTTCTGGTAACTCCATCTGTAAAATGATTTATTTTATATATATTTAATAAAATAACTGCGAGCTCTTAAAATATATTAATTTGGTAACTAATATGTAAACATTATATCCCAAATAATTGTTAATCACAAACTCAAGGTGGAACATGAGAAGATATCTTTTAAGGTGGATGTGTTATTTTGTCATTCTTAAAAAAATCATTATGACTGTCAGCCAGTCTACATTTAGCCATGTATTATATGGCCTACCCTTCTTTTAGATTCACACACACTACCTTCTTATATTTGCTTCATTACTTGGTTCAGACTCAACTTCCAACATACCCAAACCAACGTTTTACACTTCTTTCACATTTACCTTTTGTATTCCCTTTAAAACAGCACTTCTTCAATACACATTCATTAATGAGTCTATCCATTTGAGTTTTACGACATACATTTCTTAGATATCTCATTCCAATCTCCTGACAAACCCATGCATCACATCCATAACACACTTTTATATATTGCCATCTTTGCCAATTTTGATATTATTTCATTCTTTGCTAAGTCCACACACATCCAACTACTCTGCAAGATGCATTTACCTGTCTGTCAATGTCACCATCTATCATACCATTTTTATAGAATATACTACTCAGCTATACAAAATTATTCACATGTTCTGAGAGTTTTTCATTTATACTAAGCTGACAATTTCCTGATCCATCCTTACAAAAAACTACTAATCTTTTTTTTGGAGACCTTTATACAAAGATCCATTCTGCCTTCCTACACATTCAAACAATTTAATGCATTTTCACAATTACATTGTCCATTTGTACACCAAACGCATCCTCACAAGTATTCCTCATAAACTTATTCATGAATACATTAAATAACTATGGAAACATAACACAAACTTGTTTAACCCATGTTCAATGTCAAACCATTCGCTCAAAGAGCCATCCAACCTAACGCACTCTTTACTCCTATCATACACCACCCTAAATGAATTTACTAACCATGAATCCACATGATACTTTCTAAGAACATTCCATAATATACTCCTATTCACACGATTGTACGCCTTCTCAACTCAACGAATGCAAAATAAACTTTCTTATTTACTGCCATATATTACTCAATCATTTGCTGCAATGCAAATGTCTGGTCCATGTAACCTCTACCTGGTGTGAAACCACATTGCACCCCCCAAATCGTGTGTGCAGTTTATTCATGCACCCTTTCATTTAGAACTCTCTCGAAAACTTTGCCTGGAATATTCCACAAACTAATAGCCCTATAATCTTTACATTTCCTCATTCTGCCTTTGCCTTTCTAGAAAGGTACAATGACAGCATTCTTTCAAGAAGCATTTGAAATCCCAGCACACACAATGAACAACTCACACAATCTAGCAAGTATTACATATGATCTGGAATATCATCTGGAATACCAATTAGTATGGTATTAAGAAGATTAACTCCAGTAGAATTCACTACTGCTACCGGCTGTAACTTCAACATCGGCAAAAAATTGTGTTACATCTTAAAGCAGCCACAAACAGACTTATCATAATGATTTTATGATTAGTATATTCCAGTTTGTGCTGAAAATACATAAGATTCTTAACCGAATGATTAAATTTTGTTTACCACAGTTTAGTGACCAATTATGCGCGCACAACAAAGATGTGATTTAATAACATTTTGAACTAAGTGCTGCTCATATATACACAAAGTCTAAGTAATCAAATTATAATGGCTTCATACTATATAAAATTACCCAAGCAAAAATTTGAGATTTCTATGATGTGTCTGTTTTGAGTTATTTCAGTTTCAGATAAGAATAGAATTCAATTTATTTCAATTTATATTCAACCTAAATTCTTACTTAACTTCTCAATATTTGCTAATTTATAAACTTCTATTATTCTAACCCATATCTAATCTGTCTTGTTCTGCCTTAACTTCACACTTGTCTTAAACTCTTAAGTTTATATTATAATATTTTAATGTGTTTTATGTGTATATATATATATATATATATATATATATATATATGTGTGTGTGAATTATATTATTTTATATGTTCTTAACACTTTCATATTATGATGGAAATATAGTGAAGTTCCTGAATTGTCAATCCATTCTAATATGTTACTCAATCCAGAGTTTTTTTATATCTTATATAATAGTTGATCTTTGGACTTTATGTTGAATTCTATTATTACATTTTAAGGATATAACTCACAAACCTTAACTTCTCAGAAAGTAAACACATATGAAGCCTATACCCCCACAAAAACTTGAAGGCGAGTCTTTATGTATTTCAGATAATATTTAGTTCCAAATTTGGATTTTTGTATGTTTTTAAATTTAATTTTCAATAAGTTTTTTGAGCTATTTCCTTAAATGTGAGCTTAAATATGATATGAGTAAAAAATATGGTATATTTTATGCAGATTTTTTTAGTTTTAATCTCATCTTGATATTTTTTGCAAAGAAGTGGGATATTAAAGTTTCCGCAAATCTCTCAAAGCTACAAAGTGCGAAAATAGCAGATGTGTCTGAACAAAATGGCCGCTCAAAAAAAAATTAAAAATAAAATAACCCCCATTTATAATTCTACGAATGTCATAAGATTCTGTAACAAAAAAATTATAAATACATATTATGAGCAAAATTTATTTATTAATTGGGTGATTTGGTATGGATGAACCCTTAAAGATAAAATACACAATTCTTTTTATAAATAATTATGCATGATAAACATAAAATTATGTCATAGCATTTTTAAGGCGCAGGATCATAGGTAAGTTACAAGTTATTGGAAATGTTGATATTAGGTTTTTCTAATGTAATGTCCATTAGAAGTTTGAAAAATTTATAAAGTTTGACGTCAATTGATTCTCTGTATTCTTGTGTGTGTAATAAAGTGAATGAAATATTACACCACGACAAAGGAAAATAGACCTAGCCTAATATAGACCGAGGAAACGTATCATCACCAAAAACACTTAAGAAAACACATGCTTAGTTTATCCTATCAGGATTCTAGCTCTAATATCATTTTTTTAAAGACCATATCTTATTAACAGTTGGGGTTAAACACCTATGTACCAATTACATTAATGGGTCAGGAATGAATGTTGAATTTAGGATACCCACATTTGCATGGAGTCGGAAACTATTTGGGAAAAGACATCTTCACTAAGCTAAGCCCGATCGGGATTGAACCTCGATTTCCTCATCATCGGAGGTCTAATCTATTGAGAATGACTCCCTAGGCCAATGAAGCGAAAACCAGCCTCTTCAGTGTTTGAATGGTCTAAGGTGTCATTCTCTCAATTAAACCGGACTGCCAATAACGGGGAGATCGGGGGTTCGAATGTCAGGCGGGTGTACTGAAGGTTCAAAAGATCTTAACCCCAAATAACAAATTCAGACTGACTATAAAGTAACACTAGTCTATATGACCAACCCTGCAGGTATGAAGAAATTAAATTATCACATTTAACAACATGGGAAAACAAGGTTACCTACCATTTTTTAATCATTCCTCTTGATATAATTCATTAATAAAATTATATGTTTACATCGATCAAGAGTATTTTTTTAAACGATTATCAAGAACTCGAGACGATGTACATCCTGAACACTTCGGAGCCAACATTTAAAAACAAAAAGTTACCATATGAAACAAATGAATACAAAGGTAAAAGTGGTGTTAAAAAAGTAAAAGTGGTGTTATGGGGGAGAAAAATGGACTAAGTTATCTAAATATACCAATATACTGATACGCTATTTCCATCGCGCCAAAATCCCTAAACAAGCTAATTTCAAAAATTATTATTTTAAGAAATTTCACTTGTGCTGATTTAACATATATAAAGATTTGATCTAGAGAGATTATACTAAATGCCTGTATAGGCGGTACTTCCAATTAGGACCAAATTTTGAATTAATCGAACCTGAAAAACGCTATTTTCATCGCGCCATAACTCCTATACAAGATAAATTGAAAAATTATTATTTTAAGAAATTTTACTTGTGCTGATATAACACATATGAATAGTTGATCTAGGGACACTATACTAAATCCTTGTATAGGTGGATACTTCCAATTAGGGCCAGATTTTGAATTAATCAACCCTGAAATATGCTATTTCCGTCGCGCCAAAACTCCTATTCAAGCTAATTTCAAAAATTATTATTTTAAGAAATATCACTTGTGCTGATATAACACATATTACGAGTTGATCTAGGGACACTATACTAAATCCTTGTATATGTTGGTACTCCAATTAGGGCCAGATTTTAAATTAATCGACAATGAAAGACGCTATTTCTATCCCGCCAAAGCTCTTATACAAGCAGAGTTCAAAAATTGTTATTTTAAGAAATTTCACATGTGCTGATATAACACATATGACGAGTTGATCTAGGGACACTATATAAAAACCCTGGATAGGCGGGTACTCCCAATTAGGGCCAGATTTTGAATAAATTGACCCTGAAAAACACTATTTTCTACCCGTCAAAACGCCTATACATACTAAATGAAAAAATTATCATTTTTTTAAACTACCTTTGTGTTGCTATAATACATATGGCAAGTTGATCTAGAGAATCCATACTAAATCGCTATATATGTGGCTACTCCCATTTAGGGCTAGATTTAAAATTTAAAGTCATTTTATATTATACCGTTCCAAAGCAGAATTGAGGTTATGTTGTCCTCAAAACGTCAAGTTATCAAATTCGTGGTGAACGTTCAAGCGTCGCGAAGAACTGTCACACATAATAAAATAAAACTTTTGTATATAAGTATATTTAGGCCAATATTTATGATTAACAAGGTAGAATTTGTGTTAAGTTATTATAAAAAAAATATTTCATACATAATATCTAAGAGCATTAACACAAATCAAATATATTTTTTCCAATTTGAGATTTGGACTTTATTATTTTATAAAAATATATTCATATATGTTTTAAAATAATCAACATGAGTAATCACAACTATATTTGTTTTAAGCGATATAACTAACCAATCCGTTAAGATTTTTAATTAATGACACTGAAATACATTATTTCATATCCGCCATTACTCTTATACAGAATATATTCACCTATTATTATTTTAAGAATTTTCACTTATGCTGATATAACACATATAAAAAGTTGATATAGAGACTCTATACTAGATCCCTGTATAGGTGGGTACTCACAATTAGGGCCATATTTTGAATCAATCGACCTTGAAATACGCTTTTTTCCATACCACCAAAACTCCTATACAAGCTTATTTCAAAAATTATTATTTTAAGAAATTTCAGTTGCGCTGAAAAACACATATGAATATTTGATCTAAAGACTATTCTTATTCCCTCTATAAGTGGCTACTCCCAATTAGGGCTAGATTTAAATTAATCGACCCTGAAAAACGCTATTTCCTTCCCGCAAAACTCCTATACAAGCTAATTTCAATTTATTTATTTTATTACAGTTTTGCTTATATAATACATATGACAGTTTGATTCTGATACTCTGATATTAAATATATATTTCAATTTCGGAGCTCTATTGTTTCTTGAAGTCTATTTGGTTTCAACCGATTCGATCCAGATTTTGAATTTAAAGACTTTTCACATTATATCCTATCAAAGAGAGTTGTGATGTCTTCAAACGGTTTCGTTAGAAAATTCGTGGTGAACGTCAAGCGTGGCGAGAGATTCTCACACATCACCTTATATAAAACCTCGTAAAATTTGAAAGGTGATAAATTAATACATGCTAACTCTTACAATTACTTTTTAATCTAAATTAGGCTTAAACTTAAGCTTATATTATCAAGTTCTCTTGTAAGAAATATAATACAAACTGTTTATAGACCTATAAATAAGTGTTGTATATATTATGATTATAAATTTTTTGTTATTTCATATATTGATTAATATTTATTCTATGCCCTTTATGTTAAGATATAGTGTTTACAATGCACTACATCTTCTTGTATTGGCTAGAGCATGTTTTTTGTTTTGTTTTTAGCACCACGTTGTACTACCTGTTCTAGTAGGCGCTTAAGTACTATTTACGCTAATGAGCTAGAAGATGGGAAGGTTTAATTTAGGGAAATTAACCCGCATCTTCGTGGAGGGAGAGTGTAAAACCACCCCAAGTTCATATGGACGAGGTTCGAACCTCTGCCTCCCATCCTCGGCAGTCTAACTAAACACAAATCCAGCGCGTTGGCCAACTACGCGGGTTAGATTAAGTTTTTACTTTCATTGATCTGTCTCATTCTCACTTATGGCTCTGACAAACATGACAGTAGCAGAGGTATGAGCGATAATAGTAATAACATTCAATATACAGCCAGTCCCTGTAATGATTGGAGGGAAGGTGTCGCTTGGTGAGTCAGTGTATGCATTTCGGTGTGCTTGGTAGACTTGTGAAATAGTAGTAGTTAGTACTATAAAGAAATGTATACTATCCTTTCTCTATGATAACACATTCACTAGTAGTCGACCACCGAATTCCATTAGTCGTCCGTCATAAATCCAGTAATCGTCTACGCGTGCGTTAGTAACCTATTAAAGAAAATCAGAAAAACAAAGATAGAGCCTAAAACACATTGTTTTATTAATAAAACTGTGATAGTTTCCTTTTTATTGCTCAACTTAATGTTGTACATATATCACCAGCCTTTTGAAGCTATTATTTTGCCAGTTTTTGGACAAATTCTAAACGATGTTCCATCTCAGTTTAAAATCAGGTCTGGATCAGAAAGACTTTCTTTTCCCCCTATCATATCGAGATAATCTTTGCTCTAATATAGTAGTAGTATATGATTCATTCTACATCAAATGCACAGACTATATTTAAGAAAAAAATAAGTATTGCCATTGTAGCTTACATTAATTGGAAGAGCACATGGCTAGCACAAAAACATTAAGTGCCATTTTGTGGTCAGCTATATGTGACACCCAATACCATTACCGCAAATTAATTTAAACTATAGTAAAAATGAATGTTGGCATACATGATTAAACTACAGAATACTGGCCGAGCACTGGGATGTCACGGAATAGACAAAGTTTCCTTCTTACAACGAAATACCACGGAAAATATTCAAATGTGACCGTACACTGAGGGTGGCTGACTACTGGAGACCTCACCCTACCATCCTATAAAATTAGATTTTATAGTTTTGAAAAAGGACATCTATTCTAATGATATTTTACCATACCAAATAACCATGTGCATATTTATGGGTTTATACCAATATATATTTTGTAATATCATCCGCTATACAATACAAATCCGTATTAGCCATTAGGTTATTATTTTATATATACAAACATTTATTTATATAGAGGCTATAATTTGTTTTAATATATTTTATTAGCAGCAGATAAGCTTAAGATTTTTTGTTTTTTTTTTCTGTAAAATCAAATTAGGCCTGTAGTGCTAATAGTATGTAAATTTACATATAGGCTTACAAATTTAGAGTCATATAAATCACTCTCATATCCATATACCTCTTTTTACAATATTGTAAGCTTAACAGAAATGTTGCCATGATATTTACAAGACAAATTACTATAAGTTTAAAGTTCCATTCTCCAAGTGACATTTTTTTTACAATTATAAAAAGGAGAGAGATTACAAATGTAAATATTTATGTTTTTAGCAAATGGTTCCCTGCAGTTGGGCCTATGTGTCTCTGGACAAAAACTGGGACCACTGTGCAGACGGTTAAAAAGCTGTCATTTTCAAGGCAAAATGTTGTCTGATGACATTTTGATGATTGGAACAAATGATTACCTGGTAAATACAAAAATATAACTGTTAGTATGGATAAACCAACATTTGTTTTATAATGTGTAACGAGAGCACTAAATACTATTCTTACATCAGGAGTCCAACTGAGAAAATGTTATCAGTATCAGTGTAGCCAAATGAAAAGTCAAAATTTTGTTACTGACAACAGCATATACATAAAAGGGAACATGCCTGATATGTGTAAAAGCATGCATTAAAAATACATTTGACAGTTATTGAAAAGATTGTGTCAGTACTGATTGAGAACATATAGGGCATGGTCATGTAGGTGTAAAAGAATTTTTATAATTATTAAATATGTATCTGCTAGAAATTACTGCTAACATTCCTTTTAATTACCGGTACTGCTAGACAACGCCAAGATTGAATAAGAATTAACAGTATTGTTGTATGAATTATTAGCAGTACATTAAGACTAGAGCCAGGATATTTAGGTAGTATTCCATGGCGTGAACCCGAAATCAAGCTTTTACTGACCGAACGGCCACTATATGTCGGCGATGATAGTGTAATGTGATCAGCACAATGACCTAGACCTGAGCTGCTACTTCTTTATTCAAGTAGCTCCTCGTTTGTCCTCATGAGACTGAGTTTGACCCCGTTCCAGACTAACTGCTTCACAGATAAATTTTGAAAGTACCGAAGATTGAACCCGGGACCTCTGGACCTGAAGCCAGGAACTTTGACCATCAGACTGCACAGGCAGTCCTTTATGTAGTATTAGCCTAAAAAATATGTAACATCGAAAAAACCTTCTATCCCTATGTTAATATTGCATATATTAAAACATATAATATTGAAACTAAAATTAATTTTATAGCTGCCAATTTCTTAAAGAAATAATAGAAAATACTTTTCTAAATATACATTTGTACAATTACTTTCTATGAGCATTGTATTGCATTGCTAGTTTGTTTACCATGCTTAAATTTCTCATTAATTAATTACTACAAAGGAGACCTCCACTATCTTTTCTTGAGATTGTTGATCTCTATATATTTTTGTCTATATTTTTTGAATCTTAATAAACATCTCTTGACTATAATGTTTGTACTTACCTTTTAATACGTTCATCTTTAGGTAGGCTACTGTCTAATAATCAAACCAGAGGTGTAATTACGATTTTAGTTGATGGCATATATTATTGGTGGTGACCGTGGGGACGAGTCCCGCAATAGTTCTTATTGTGTGTGTTGGGTATCAATTAGGTTTTGCCCAGTTTTTCTGTGCTTTTTTTACTCACCCAGCACACACTAAATTTTTTTTTTTGCTAACTTATATTCATTATTGTTATTTTTTTGTATTTGAAAACACCTAATTAGGCGCAACGGTTCAACTGTATCATTTGCTGACCTTCACAATGATGGAAGATGATTACTATAACAAAATAATAATATTAGTAGAGGGAGTTATTTAATTTTAACAAATAGCCTGATGTTCAAAAATACAAAGCTTGGTATGCCTACTCAGTAGCTTACAAACCAAGGGGTTTTATACCACAAAATTTATTGTTTGTCCAGCCCTCAGGAACAGATACAACCAGAATTGGGAAGGGGTGAAAGGAAGAATGAGATGAACCAAAAAAATTGGTGAGTTCGGGACCAATTGGCCAGTCTCAGCTACATTCGTGATCTATGCTACCACCCATTTCAAACGCTCACTTGTTGAAAACCTACATAGATTAAGTTTGTCTGGTTCTAAATTGTCTTCTTAAATATTAGAACAAAATACTTTGCAATTTGGTGTTTTTCATTTAATGTATATGTATATTTTCAATTATATAAATTGAATTACAATTTTTGTCTTAGATTTATATTACATCAATCTTATAATACATAATTTTACAAGATCTATGTATGTGCCAAAATATAAATCATGTACACGAAAACTATTGTAATAGTATAGTATTGTATATATTATGTTTTGTTAATAAGGTCATTAATTTGAGAATAAAGAAAATCTGATGTGTATTCACATCCATATGTAAAATAAATAGTGTTGTTTGAACAAATATATAATATAAAATATTACTATAATATAGGCATAAACCAATATAAAATGTTTGGGTGAGATAAGCTTGTTTATTTTCAGTCGATTGTAGACTTCACAATATTTACATACATGAAATAGATAAAGACTATGTTAAATTTGGATAAAATTGAATAAGCTATTATAGATTTTTTAAATGTATGACACATATGCCCAGGAAGACTTTGACATTTTGGTTCGGTCGCCTTATGTGTAGACTATTAGCCGCTATAATGACACAGAGCATTGTCCGGGGTACACCTATGGAGGTTGTCAACACGTTGTTCACACAATGAGATGATGTGATGATAGTTATCATGAAGTTGTGGAACCGGGAAGTCTTAACCTAGCTTAATCTTAACTAACCAAACTCTGACCATTGGGATTAATCCCCTTATTAGAAAAATACCCAAACGTACCAACCGGGAATCAAACCCGGGATCCCTAGGCTCGTAGCCAGGTGCACTTAGCTCTACACCACACGGCCAGTCGGCTATTTAAGTTAATTTGATTCAATTTGAATTATTAATCAATAAATGAAATGATGAGTAATAAGATAATAAGTTTTTAGTTCATACTGGGAATAAACCAACAAACCAAATCTCTCATTTTCCTAATTCACAACCATAATTTTTCTTCTTCTTATGCATATTCTCATTTTTAAAAGATACATGTTTATAAAGTAGATTATTTTGAGTTAGTTTCTCATTTATCACCTCAATGCTACTTAGACATAGTGAATCATTCTGGATGTTTTTTTTCTTTATTCAACATTAAAAACTTATTTACTTGTCCTAAAACATATTTTCATATTATATATTTATATGAATGTTTTATTATTTAGCTGTTATTAAGAATAAATATATTTCAAAATAGTATCTAGAACCCTTTATTTATGTCAAAAGTAAGAATAAAACTCATGGAGTGTCTTTAATGCGTGTACAAAGTTTTAATCCTCAGTAGCTCTTAATCTTGGAACTTTAACACAAACACAAATACTACTTTATTACTTTAGATAACACAAGAAGACAACGGAACAGCTTATAAAGTGAGTTTGAGTTGGTGACTAAGTGGCCATATGCAAAGATATGAATAAACTTAACTTGGTTTTTAGCACACCGTTTTACTATTCATTAGGGTTGTACACCTTTGTACTAATTACGCAAATGTGATTAGGAAAGCTGTTTAAATAAAGTGTACCCGCATTTGTTTAAAGGGAATGTGCAAAATCATTTAGGAAAAAACACCCTCAGTATGTCCAATCATGATTGAACCCCAATATTCCCATCTTCGGCAGTCTAGTCTTTTGCAAGATTAGTGGCTTAGATCATGAGGCCACCAATGCCTTTAAGCGAGTATCTATATCTGTTAAAGGTTGTTAAGAATAACATTCTAAAATGCACCTCATTTGAAATAAATACGCATATCTATAAAACTTATTATCACATTTTTTTATAATAGGCCCATATGTGATTTAAAACGTCAACCTATGCTAAAACATCTAGAGAACTATTTTACATTACAATTATTATAACATATTCCTTACTGTACTTCATTGAGATAAATCCACATGTACTTCAATTAGTCTACTCTTATTCACAAAATATGAAAAGTTCATACATAGTAAGTTTTTTTCCATTAAAGTGCCGCAGAAGGGTGAAAGAGTAATTTTACAGTTTTTATAACATTACTTTTTTTTGGACAAAATAAATCAAATATTTCTCAAGTAGAACCATAGAATTTAGTTTTATGCACATGCTAATATCAACAGATCTTGAATATCTGTCAAGGGTGTCCTGGAATATTGTCAAAACTTTTTAAAGAGAAAATATTTTGACAACATTCCAGTACACCCTTGACAGATATTCAAGATCTGTTGATATTATCATGTACAGAAAACTAAACTCTACATTGCTACTGAAGAAATATTTGATTTAGTTTTGCCAACAAATTTATATTCTATAAAAACTGGAAAATACTTGCGTTTCCTTCAGCCGCACCTTAAAAGCCTATATGTGCTTTAAATAGCCAAACTCCCCTAGAGATTTTAAAATAATATTTTACTATATAAAATTAGTCCAATATGCTGAAATGACACCTTTACAGTAATATTAAAATATCTTGCAAGTTTTTTTTAAAATAGAGTCTCCATATGTTCAATTAACCAATCTTTCCTAGTATATTTAGAACATTCTTCTACATGTTAATTTCAATTACACTTTGCTATTGTATCTAATCCCACCAACCTGAATTTGTTTGGAACCATCATTTGCACTTCACTTCCTTTAATATTTATTTCCATGAGCTATACATAATCTACTTTTCTTAGCTTGTTTAGAACAATATTCTACACTACACGTATAACTACCTCCATGTGCTGTACAAAATCCACCTTTCTTAGCATGTTTGGAACAATCTTTTACAGTGCATTTAGAGCCACCCCCATGTTCTGTACATAATCCACCTTTTTGAGCTAGCTTGGAACAATTTTTACTACTGCACTTATAACCACCACCATGTGATGTACATATGCCACCTTTCTTAGCTTGTTTAGAACAATTTTCTACACTGCACTTATAATAACCACCATGAGCAGAACATAATCCGCGTTTATAAGCGTTTTTGAAACACTCTTCTACACTGCACTTAAAACCACCCCCATGTTCTGTACATAATCCACCTTTTTGAGCTAGCTTGGAACAATTCTCTACACTGCACTTATAACCACCCCCATGTGCTGTACATATGCCACCTTTCTTAGCTTGTTTAGAACAATTTTCTACACTGCACTTATAATAACCACCATGAGCAGAACATAATCCGCGTTTATAGGCGTTTTTGAAACACTCTTCTACACTGCACTTAAAACCACCATGTTTTGTACATAATCCACCTTTCTGAGCATACTTGGTACAATCTTCTACACTACACCCTCTTCTAAAAGATTTAGTAGCAGATAAAATAGGGCTTTCAGTTTCAAGATCTTGCTTGGTGTAGTGTTTAATTTATTGTTTATGAAATCTTATTGACATATATATTTCTGTTCACTATTGGTTGCTCATTTGTATTATCATATTTAGTATATTTCTGACATAAAAACCATTTTGTTGTTTCTTCACTAATAGTGACGAAGCAGGGTTTTGTTCATTTATCTGTAAAAAAAAATCAATTGTCAATAAATTAAATAAGAAATAAATTCAGAATAAACATATATGTTAAAGGTTATATTAATAATGGGTTCATGTTGTTTATCATCAACTACTACCAGTTAAATTAAATGGAGATGGCTTGTTCTACTTAAATCTTCTATAAGCCCCTACATACTTGAATGTTAAGCCAATTTTGAGGGAAATGGAATGTTATTAAATGGTTGTTTTGATAAACATTAGCGTTCTATTTTAAGGGGATGGATCACCATGAGGATGAGCGCGGCCGGTTTCTAAGGCGATTTCTTTGTACCCGATTACTAAGAAAACTACTATACAGATTTGAATCAAATTTTTACTACTATAAAGATCAATTCACTCACAAAGTTTATGGTTTATTCATATCCACCCATCCAATTCAAATTTAAGTTAAAAATTAATTCAAAGAACACCGCATAAGACAAACGGATCTTGTTATTGAAATGTGGGATGACTTAGACATAAATTGTTTTCATTATATTACAATAAACACATTTCTCTATCATTTATTATAATTTAACGCCTATTAAAAGTTAAATATTTGTAAGCAACTTTGTTTTAATGATTTTTACATGATCATATTTTTTTGGTTTAATGTTGTTTTTTAATCTGAAGACAAACCATAAACATAGAAAATATGATTGAGAATAATTATACTTTCAATTTTCAACATTCATATTGTTCTAAACTAAAATAAAGTGGTACAGTTTTATTTTAATTAAAAAGAGCGTCGTGGTGCTGTATGCTGCGACCTATCGGTATAAGATTGAACAAGATGTTTGCTCTAAAAATATCAACTCGGCTACATTTATTTATGAAATCAGTTGTGTGAATACGATGTGTTTTCAATGGAATCCATTTCTGTAAAAAGAATTGAAGAAAATGAAATAAAACACTTTATCTCTCAACCAGACGAAAAAAAATAAATGTTCTGATCTTGTGAATTAGATTTTTTTTAATGTGCTAAAAATTTCTGCATGGAAAATACAATTTTAATACTGTGATTTATAATTCATGCATTAATTTCATATTATGTGCGTAGAATACCTAATTCATATAATTACGGGATCCACTTTGGTAACCGCATGATCTAAGGTACTACTCTTGCAATAAACTGGACTGCCGAGAACGGGGATTGGGGTTCAATCTCAGTTGGGTGCTATGGGGTTAGTATTCCTAAACTGTTTTCCACTCACCCTCCACGCAAATGTGAATGTATGTAATAAAAACCAACCTTACTCTTCTCTAACACATTAACTTAATTCGTACATCGGCGTAAAACCTACACGGGCTCGGTTCATTTAGATGTACCAATCAAATACTTTGGCCCTACCTTTGGAATCTGATCTGTAAACGAGTCAATAATTTGGTATTGATAATACAGGGCTATCTAAATCATTATGGATTATTGGCAATATTAAAAGAAATACACTTGTCACAATAAATAAATGTCTTGAAACTATTTTGCTATCAATTATAAAGCTGGATAATGAAAGGGGAGTGGGGGCACTAGTGAACATGCGTTGACCACCACTATTTTAAAATTAATAACATAGTTAACATAGTTCCATATTTCATTTTGACAATTATTATTTGATAAAATAAATTAATCACAAATATCATTTTTACTTTCTCGCACCCCTTGGGTGCCACAGTATGCCAAGTCAAAAGAGATGAAAATAACGTAAGCTTTAGAGGAGGGGAAGGGGAAACAAATGCTAAGATGAAGATGTTAGTCAACACATATAAAGAGTGTGCACTGTAAAGATTATTTCCATGTCATTTTTTTTTTTTTGCTATATTAGAAATGCTTCACTTATTTACTTCAATGTTATCCGTAAATTTACAATAATGGAGTAGGGTGGATAAGAAATACGGTAATTTAGAGAAAGTGTTCCTACATTTGCGTGGAGGGAATGAGCAATCATAAGTAAAAACACCTCAGTTGACACAGCCAAGATTCAACCGAAATTTGTAGGACAAGTACCTAATAAAAAACAATTAAAAACATAATTTTAGGTGTGTTCATTGCAGAAGTTTTGATGAAGGATATTGAATGTATAAAGCTGTAGAATGCATCCATTATTATATACTATGTGTAGCAAAAATTATAAAATCGCTAGTGATATGTAGATATTATGAATACCCCTGACACAAAAGTTATTGATAGGGACACATAGATTAAAAAATTATCATGCTTCAATGTAAAATTTGTGTGTAAGCCTATCACTTTTGGTCAAAATCGATAGATAGATATTTTCCATACAATTGGGTGAGAAATCTTTTTTTGCAGTATATTTCTATATGTTTTATTGTAATTTTAAATACTTATTTTTGGAGTAAGTGTTAATAATTTTTGTAGTAGAGGCAATAAAGTTTACCCATGTAATATTTATTCTATACAAATTACCCATTTTTAAAAATGAAATGTTTCTTTTTGCAGAAAATTGTTTTATATACTATCTTCAAATGTGAATATCTGTATTATATATAATAGTTTATAATATATTATATATGTATATATGTGTATAAATATATATGTGTATATGTGTATATATATATATATGTATATGTGTATATATTTATATATATTATATATATATAAGAAGCGACAAGAAAGACGCAAACAAGAGAAAATGTTGCGCCCAGATGTGGTGATTGTCAAAGCTAAGTAGGGAAACTCCTATGCTGACATCGTGAAGTCCTTGAAGAGTGACCCTAAACTCCAGGACCTCAAGGAAAACGTAAGCAAGATGAGGAGAGATGCTGCGGGGAATCTCTGCTGGTCTTGAACCGCAAAGTTAAACAAGGAACCGGAGATATTCGTCAGGCGATCCAGGAGCACCTGGTGAACTCAGCTGAGGTCACTAGCAGGACGGACATGAAGTCCATGAAATAAAGGACCTCGACGAATTCACGACAAGAGACGAGATATGTGATGCTATCCGTCAACAAGTAGAGGGACGGACTCAAACCGATGCTATAAAATCCCTTCGACAGGCGTATGGAGGAACGCAGATAGCGGTGCTTGTCCTTACTGCTAACAATGCGAAACTCGACCTACAAAAGGACAAACTGAAGATAGGATGGGTTGTTTGCAGAGTAGAGAGAGAGTCTCTCCCCTGAAATGCTTTAGATGCCTATAGTTTGGTCAATTGGCCAGGATAGGCAAAGAACCGGATCGGTCGAAGCAGTGCACCAGGTGCGGAGAAACCACACACATTGCCAAGGACTGTGTGAAGGCCGAGATGAAATCCTCCTCTGCAGTGAGAATTTGGACAGGATCATCGGACAGGAAGCAGTGCGTGCCCTGCATACAGGGAAGCAATGGCGTTAGTGAACAAGAGAAGACGATGAGGTTCCTTTAGTTAAACCTGAATCATTGTGAAGCAGCACAGGACCTCTTCTGGCAGTCTGCAAGTGAATTGAGCATTGACTTGGCGATCCTCTGTGAACAGTACCGGAACTTAGACAACTTGTCGTCCTGGATACCGGACTGTACTGGCAAAGCCGCTATCTGGATGCGCAGGGGTTTGTTCATCGAGGAAAGACAAACAGTTAAAAAAGATGGATTCGTCTGGGGAAAGGTGGGAGGCATCTACGTTTGTAGCGTCTACGCTCCACCTAGCATTTCCCTGGAAGGATTCCAGAACATGCTGGATGAAATCGCTGATGAACTACGAGGCAGAAGACCTGTTATTATAGCTGGTGATTTCAATGCCTGGGCTACAGCCTGGTGCAGTATAATGACCGACAGACGTGGTGAGAGCCTTCTGGATGCACTTTCTCTGATGGATAGGTGATACTGAATATCGGTATCACTCCTACCTTTGAGAAGAACGGCAACAGCTCCATCATCGACGTGACTTTCGTGAGCGAAAACCTGGCTTCCCGCATGGTGACATGGAAAGTCAGTGATCACCTGACAGAGTGACCACCAGGCGATCATATTCGAGATGATAACCATCCAGAGACCAGTAAACCCGGGTAGGGAGAGGACAAGAGGCTGGAACGGGCGCTCCTTTGATCGAGAAACCTTCATCGCTTGGATGGAGGACAGTGACATTGAGCCGAGGGATACGCTTGATCAGGTAGTCCGCAGTTAATGACGCTTGTCACCAAAGCTTGCGACGCCGCTATGACGAGGCGTTCCTGTAATCACCGACACAAACCAGCGTTCTGGTGGAACGAGGAGATAGCTGAACTCCGTAGAAGATGTCTCCGAGCTAGGAGAAAGACAGCGTGCAAGGGGTCGTTCGACCTTCTCTGCTCTCAGAACCAATATGCCGAAGCCAGGAGAACCTTGGGCAAAGCCATCAAGGCCAGCAAACGACGGTGCTGGAAGGAGATGTGTAAGGAGGTCGACCAGGATCCCTGGGGCAGACCCTACAGGACGGTTATGGCTAGGATGAGAAAAAGGATTCGGCTTCACCTACTTGTCCGGAGTTCTTGGATAAGATAGTGAACACCCTCTTCCCACGACAATCGGATGTGGTGCTCATTGAAAACCGACCAGATGACCCGGAAGAAGTGCCACCAATCACTTGGGAAGAACTACTGAAAGCAGCTCACAAAATAGGAGACAACGGAATTCCGAATGTAGCTCTGAAAACTGCAATCAAGACGAGACCAGACTTATTTATCCGAGTCTACAAGGCATGTCTGAGTGAGGGGCGTTTCCCAGACTTCTGGAAAAATCAACACCTTGTTCTCCTTCCGAAAGGGGCCAAACCACTAGACGAACTGTCATCATATCGTCCAATCTGCCTCCTGGACACATCTGGCAAATTGCTTGAGAGGATCATTGCTGACAGAATAGAGGTATTCAGTGAGGGACCACAGGGCCTTCTCTGAAAAACAATAGGATTCCGTAAAGGCAGGTGTACGATTGATGCGATAGATAAAGTTGTAACCATTGCCAGGGACGCAATAGCAGGCAGAAGCTGGTCGAAAGGCACGAAGAAATATTGCGCCATCGTGACCCTCAATGTGAAAAATGCGTTCAACTCTGCTAAATGGAGCTGCATCATGGAAGCGCTTCGGAAGATGGAGGTACCTGCCTATCTTCGGAGGATGATCGCTAGTTACTTCTCAGATAAGTCCTGACCTAATACTCTGAGATGGGTCAACGAATGTACCGGGTAACCGAGGAGTGCCGCAGGGAGCAGTTCTTGGACCTCCGCTGTGGAACATCATGTACGATGCGGTGCTGAGGCTTCATTGCCGGACGAGCTACGATAGTGGGATTTGCCGATGACATCGCTATAGTGGCTGTTGGAAAGTTCCCCGATGAGGTTACGTACATAGCGAACAGAGCTATCGCCAACATCCATCAGTGGCTTTCTTCTGTTGGCCTGCACAACTAGCAGATCACAAGACGGAGGCAGTACTAGTGAACAGGAAGGAAAATCAGAGAATCCATCACCCTGAATGTAGGAGATAATGTCATTATATCTCAACCTTCACTGAGGTACCTGGGCGTGCAAATAGATGCCAAGTTACGCTTTGACGACCATCTTCGGAACGTCAGCTAAAAAGCAGCAAGGGTGGCAAATGCACTTTCAAGCATCATGCCCAACACGGGAGGCCCAAAGCCGAGCCGCAGACGCCTGCTTTCTACGGTCACAAGCTCCATTATGCTGTACGCAGCACCAGTCTGGTCACCGGCAATGAAAGTGGCGGTGCATGCCCACATGTTGAACAAGGTACATAGGAGAATGGCACTGCGTGTTGCATGTGCCTACCGCACAGTCTCTGGCGATGCTGCTTGCGTGATAGCAGATATGACGCCTATCGACCTCTTGGCAGACGAGCGAAATAGGATTTACCGCCAGACCTTGACTCCTTCCGAGCTCACGAAAACACCATCGTGAGGGACGAAAAGAAGAAAATCCATGGAAATATGGCAAAGACGCTGGGACTCGTCGACGAATGGTAGATGGACCCACCGTCTTATTCCAGTAGTGTCACTCTGGAATACGAGAAAACACGGTGAGACGGACTTTTACCTCACCCAGCTCCTGACAGGCCATGGATGCTTCAGGTCATATCTGGAGAGATTCGGGTTATATGATTCACCATCTTGTCCAAACTGCACAGAGTTGGAAGAGACTGTGGAGCACGTCTTTTTGGGTGTCCCCGCTTCGCTGTTGAGAAGGAGGAGCTGGATAGGCGACTCCAGACGAGATCAACTCCAGAAAGCATCGTCAGTTTGATATGCTCAACGAGGACAACTGGAAGGCTGTAGCGGACATGGCTTCGCGCGTTGTGAAGAACCTCAGGGTAGAGGAAAGAGCAAGGAGTAGACCACCTAGTAATGGCAACGACGGAGTAGGCAGTTAGCCATCCAGCCTCACGCGAAGTGATGCCTGAAGGGCCTTTTGCGTGGGGTGTATTGGAGAACACTCTCGAGGTGGGGTACAGGGCTGTACCCCGGGGATTTAGTGGGTAGGGTTCTACATTTTGTAGTTCGGTACGTCGGGAATGTGGAATATTCTTGCCGTACACCTAGAGTCACCTTCTCTAGTGGAGTCCCACAGTCTTTCAGATGGATCTGAAGGCTCCGTAAAAGGATTTCCCTCCTCGTTAAAAAAAAATATATATATACACATTTATATACATATATACATTATATAAATATTATGTAGGCTGGTACAAATATTTTCTTTCAGTAGGATATATAGTTCCTGAGGAATGGCCAGATTCAAATTTTTGTCAAATAAACAGAATTTATGAATAGATTTGGTTTTTCAAAATTACGCTAATGGTTTTAGGGATCAGGAAGGTTACATTCATAGGAAGTGTACCCGCACTTGCGGGGCGGAGCGTGAAAACCAACCTCAGTACAGCCAACCGAAATTCTATCCTCGATCTCCCCGTCATCGCCAGTCTAGTCTACTGCAAGAATAGCGCGTTAGACCATTAGTTCACCAAAGCGGGTGTTAGATATATTAAAATATGTTTAAAGTATAAAGATATTTTTTATTATTTGAATATAATTAATAAAAAATAGGTTAATAGAGTTTGAAATTATTGATAGTTACAAGTTCAGTGGTGTAACTATAGGGTAGTGGCAAAGTGCCGCAGGCCCACCACGCAGGTCTACCCACCTAAAATTAATTTGGTAATAGATGAAAGCATTGTCTTATAAGTCTATTTTTGTTTCGTATAGATCTAATATTTCAATCAAAATTACTCAATAGTCACTTTATTGTACATCATTTATGCTGAACAAAAAATTTATGTACATATTTTTCTGTAAAATCAATAGAAACAGCTGAAAGGTAATTTTCATAACTTTATAAAATTTATTTAAGGACACATGAATCAAGAAAGGCTGCAGGATTACTATGTTGTCTGTTGAGCTACTTACTGCCTGTAGCTTGTCCTTGGAGGAAATGTAGACAATTTCACTGAGATCAATGTTTGTCTAGTCTCTAAGTGCTAATATTGAAAATTGATTATAGATTTGTTTATAATATTTATAAATATTGTTTTATTTAATTCAAATTAAGTTTTTTGACGTTATATTGAAACTTTTCAGTAACAATTTTAACAACTTTTATGGCTGTATAGTAATGCACTTAGGGTAATTTTTCCTCATTGGTTTACCTAACTCTACGCCCAAATTGGGTACACTTCCTCTAAATTCACCTACCTACTCTATATTATTATGTATTATAAAATAATGTCAATAATAAATGTCAATTTTGTTTTAATAATCTACTATTATACATAAGATTTGGGGAGGGTGGGCTATTTTTTTTCTTGGGGTAACCCACCATGGGTCCATTACTGGATAGATACGCCTTTGTACATGTTACATGTTACAAGCTAATGTTGGTAAAGCTTGTTTTACAATAGGAATTTTTAGTGACATCTCTAAGTTTATATTAAAATATAATAATAATACTAATAATGATTCGTATCTGGCTGATGTAATATAAGAATGAAAAGTAAAAAATCACAATTTCTTATTTATATTTTATGCATATATGTCCCTCACCCCACCTTACTTTAAGGGCTCTAACAAATTTCAAGGGGGGTCCAGACCTCTGACCCCCATTTTTCTATGTCCATGAAAGAAATGTTTAAAAAATATAAAAACTTGTATGCCAATTGATAATATATTTATATTACAATTCTTCTTCGTCTTAATATTATTTGGATTTTTATATTTTATATTTTAATTTAGTTTTGATGGAGATTATGAAACAAAAGATATTTAACATGTGCATCATATTATATTGAGTTATAAGAAAATAATGTGTAGTTTTTATTTTGCTTATTTTATATATTTAAAACGTTTATTCACTTTGCACATTAATTTTAAAATAATATCAGTAATTTCATTGTTACCCCGTTAAAATTCAACTACAAGTATTATAAAAGATTTCTGCATACTTGTACATTAAGTGATTATATAAGTTATATTTTTGACAACATCTAAAGTTGATATGAAAACGTGCCATTAACCACAGTGTGTAATGCTTGCAATGAAGCAAATCCCCTGAAGCTGATGCTAACGAATATTCTAATGGGTCGGAAGGGTTCATCTTACTGTCTCACCATGCATTTAATCAATATTTGATTATTAATGATGAAACACTCTTAACCAATTCAACAAAGTCATAGATCGTGATGTTACAGTATATTACTTTTAACCAGTTATTTTTGTTTTCATTATGTGGCTATTCATTAATACAGTGGGCCGCTTATTGTGATCACGGATAATGTTACCAATTGGTTATTGTTATCAGTTTCTTGCAGACCCGACCATTTGTATGCTTAAACATATAAAATTATTCATACATTGTGATCGAAGTTTTGGTTATTGTTATTCATTTTTTGGTAATAACATAAACATTTATAAAATCTACCTTGTGAGTGTGATGAACGGAATGCACCTTTTAGTACATGTACATATGCTGTAAAGATATGGAATGCATGAGTCATAGTCTACTCAAATACCCCTCCCTATCGTGACCAAATTCATTTCCATCATGTAAATTAAGTCTTTCTTAGCAGGCCTACATGTTAAGTTCCATACAATTTGTCTTGACATACACAAATTAAAGGAAATACAAAGTAGAATTAATACTGTAGTTTCTTCTTATTATCGTTTATAACAAAGCAACTGTATTTAATGTGGCATCATTTATTATTGTCAATCAGGTATTGTTAATAATTCCTCTCAGTCCCAATGCGATCACATTAAGCGGTGCCCACTGTATAACAAAATGTAAAATTAAACTTGCCTTGGGTTGGTGTCAAAGCTAACATGTAATTAATTGAAAGATTTAAAGTTGATTAGAACATATAATTAATTACCTCCTCAAGTTCTTCCTTGATAAAAGGTAAATTACATTGAGAGAATGGCTCAAAGATGTCTCCTTCAGATTTGACAACACCATCCACATATTTTGTTGAATTCAAATTCACCTATAAAATAAAAACATAAATTTGTTAAGTTTATAAATTAATCTTTGTAAACAATCACACAATAACATTCTACAATGGCAATAAAGAAATGAAAAATAGATATAGTTGAAGTCCAAATGCTAATAAAGAGAATCAATGATTGTGTAAAGCATATTAAAGAAACTTATACAAGACAAGATTGATCTAAACTGGTGATGCATGTATGATGAAAACAAGCCACTAATTGGAGTCGTAACAAGTAGCCAACAAAGAGTTATGTAAGAATTGAGAATACTAATCCAAAAATTTTGATTGATGCAATGATTAATTTAAGATATAATGTATACAAATTTTGTTATATGATATTTTAATTTGTTGCCGAGTTTGGTCCGTGTTTAGAAAATGCATCCCCGATCCCTTTGCACCGGTTCCAGGGAAACCAAGAACAACATGTAACATGATCCAAGAGACAGAAAGCTGCTTATATTCACTCATAGTGGTTATTCAAACTTTAGAATAAAATTTCAACATAGTTCCTGGTTTTCATGGCAAAAATAATTATTTTTTCACATTTTTTAAAAATGCTTCATCTCCAAGTGTTGAAACTTTTAAAAAAAAAATCCAAATGACATGTTTCTTAAATAAGAATATTAATAAGTGTTTATTTATTTCCATTGTATAGGTTAGTATATCATTGTAATCATACATAATTCATTAACCTACACACTCAATTATATTTTAAAACACCTTAAATTACTTCAAGACGGATATTTGTTAAAAACAATTACTTACTATCTCCGATTGGGAGACATTGGCAAAAGCCACCTTCCTCAAAAAAAGGATTCAGGGAACATTCATGGAATTACTCTACATCCTTATTACACTATTTTAAGGGCTGTATCATAAAATCATTATTCTACTTAGGTGCCTAAGCTATGAGTAGAGTGTAGATGTCAAACAGTAGTAGGTATACAAATTGTGTTGTACTCAAATGGCATCAGAACATTATTTGTATAGAGGGAGAGTAATATATATATTTTAAAAGTTATTCCCCAATTAAATTGACCCAGCAAATTATTATAAAGTGGATAACCCTTGCAGTTATTTCTATTAGTCAATGTCTGGACACTTTAAAAAAAGTTGACTCCTCTACAAGCAAACTTTTTGAAATTTGGATAGCCTTGGAAGATATTTAGTGGCCTTAACTGGAAATCTTCTGAAAATTGAATGCCTCGGATGATAATAACTAGAGTAGTACTATGCCTAGAAATGCTTTAAAAATAAAATGCGTCTAGAATAATGTTTATCAAACTTTTCCCAATAACAGACCACTAGATAGTGTCTAATATACATGCAAACCACCACCATACTATACTACTTACAGGCTCGCTTGCCTAAGCAAGAAGTATAATTAATTTACACGCTTATCAAGCAGTAAAGGACAGCACTTTTAAGTGACTTTGTTTCCTAAACATTTTTCAAAATATAATAGGCTTACTACTTGTGATAAAAAGTACAACAATATTGTGCAAAAAAACCTCGTTATTTTATTGTGAGTTAGCCAGCTGGTTAATCTACATAAATGCCATTTTGTCACAATTTTAAAAATGTTAGTAATAAGAAAAACACCCTACTGGTCAACAATTTAAGATATAGGACCGTCAGTCAAAATAATAACATTTCAATTAACAGGATGATGCTACTTTAGATCTCACACAATAGGATCAATATCCGGTTTGATGATGGACAGTTTGAGCTATAGGTGATGTTCCACATCCGGTATTGTTAATAAAATGCACAGAGCAAATAAATATTAGGATAAACACATTTAAGTCCTTCTTGCACACATCTTTAGTTCTTGGAATAACTCTTCACTATCAATGTCAATATAATATTCTGACGCCTCTTCGGCTTCCCCATGGACAGTAAGAAGTTCTTTTTAGTTTAATACAACAGACCTTGAGCTCTTGACCTGGGTTGTCCTTTAAAGATAAAATATCAAAGAGAAAACCAAAGTGCATTTTGTAGCGTTTCCGCTCTAGGGATTTAGTTTCTAGGATCATTTGAACCTGATTAATGACTGTGTGAACGTTCTGTGTTCTAAATAAACCTTCTGGATTAGAACTAACTTCATCCACGCCTTTATAAATGAAATGGTACTTCTTTTTTCAGTTAGGAATTTGTTTAAATTCTTTTCCGATTCCAATTTGATCAGCAATTAAATTAGCAGTAACTAGAGCAGAGCCCCAAATATTCTCACTGTACTCAGAAATACAAGTTAAAAACCTTCAAATTGTTTGATAACTAAAATCAAGTCTACATTCTCTCACTGCCACATTTTATGATTAAATTAATCTGGAAAAGATTATCGTACCACACTATAAGTGAAATAACAAACTTGTAAAACAGAATTGCATTATGTAGTGAGGTGCACTCACTTCATACTAAAGGGCCATCACTAGTTTCTAAAAGCTCCTCTAAGCAATCTACATACTAAAGGGTCATCACTAGTTTTTGAAAGCTTCTCCAAGCAATTTGCATACTAAAGGGTCATAACTTGTTTCTAAAAACTCCTCTAAGCAATCTGCATACTAAAGGGTCATCACTTGTTTTTGAAAGCTTCTCCAAGCAATCAGCATACTAAAGGGTCATCACTTGTTTCTGAAAGTTCCTCTAAGCAATCTGCATACTAAAGGGTCATCACTTGTTTTTGAAAGCTTCTCCAAGCAATCAGCATACTAAAGGGTCATCACTTGTTTCTGAAAGTTCCTCTAAGCAATCTGCATACTAAAGGGTCATCACTTGTTTTTGAAAGCTTCTCCAAGCAATTTGCATACTAAAGGGTCATCACTTGTTTCTAAAAACTCCTCTAATCAATCAGCATAATAAAGGGTCATCACTTGTTTCTAAAAACTCCTCTAATCAATCAGCATAATAAAGGGTCATCACTTGTTTATGAACGCTCCTCTAAGCAATCAGCAATGCTATTCAGCTGGTATCTAACTGGTTTAACACACTCAATTATGCACTCCCATCTTGTTTACAACTAAGGATGAATTGTAAGATCTACTCTTTAGTTTAAAATAGCCCATCTATTTGACGAAACAGAAGATAAGGTTAAAGTCTCTAAACAGCACCAAAAAACAATTTTACTTTTTTAGTGGAAGTCACAGCATTGCCATGGAGTAGATTCCGGTTGTGAAAACCACCAAAAAGTCCAAAGGATTCTTGCTTGTGCTTCGCTTCTGTGCCCTTTCATATTTGCGTCATTTTTGTATGCCTGGTCACTATAATTCTTGAGGTTCAAACCAAAATTTTCTAGTTCTGAAAGAACATAGTCTGCCAGATCTGCATCTATGGTTTTTCCATGAGTTAAAAGCTATAAAATACTTTTCAAATTATCCTAAATTCTGATCAACATGCCAAAGAACTATAGACATTTGTTCAACATGGCTTATTTCCCTGGTACAGTCAATAATAATAGAATAATATTTGGCTTATTGCACTCTTTGTAAGATCTCTTGTTTTACCCAATATGCCATTTTTCCCTAAGTAATGAGTGTGTGGACTTTTTTCTTTTATTTGTTGCAAATGATTTTGCATCACAGGATCAGATTTGGCAAGAAGCTTGACTAAGCCTAAGAAAATTCCATTGTGTTGTGATTCTAGATCCTCCCTATGACCTCGAAATGCTGTGTTGTGCATGGTTAAATATTGGACTATAGCCAATATCCTTTTCAAAACATATCATTAACATTGACTTTTAGCCTCTAGTTGACTCTGAATATTTTGGTCAACTGTTTTGTTTACTACTATTCTTTTTTCCATACCCAGCATTTAAAAACACTATTTATGTGTTCAGAGTTACTCTGAAGTGATCGTAGTCTAGTACTAAGATCTATCCAGTCGTTATAGGCACTGTGCACGAAAGCTATCATAGACAACGAGAAAATTCTACATAAAAAACAGAACACTTTGTCGCTACTGTCAGAATAAACCCAGAAAACGTCTGTCATGTTTCTCTTTGTTACTCAAAATTCTGACATAGTGAGATGGTGAAAAAATGTCTGTTATTATGGTCAAAAGATAGTTAACAATATTGTTTTTATGAATCCTCTGCATACAATCGCTACCCTATCCTAGTCACAAATAGGAAATGACCACTTACCAGGATTATAAGTAATATAAATTGATTAGGAATCTAAAATGCTATTCTCAATATTGCTGTTTTCAGCTGCAAGATTGGATGGTAGGGTGAAAGTAAGAGTATTTGTTTCACTTGCGGGAGCTTTAGTACTGTCACAGTCTGCATTTAGCTCACAACATGGAGTGGATTCTGTGAAGCTAGCAAAATATTAACTAATGAACTTGATAGATGATCGCTAGAATTACTCATTTCATAACCTAGTTGATTACCATCCACACCTTGAACAGTTTCCCCACTTTCATCTTTTATCATTTTTAAAGCCCCCGCAATCATTATCATTTTTATAATGTGAAATCACAAATTTTTTCCATAGGCTGATGAATCATGTTGTTAAACTCCAACATATCCTATATTTTCCGTCTCTTAGCAATGTCGGGTTCATATTTTCTTCCAATATTTCTTTCCCTTTTTCCACTCATATACATAATGAATTACCCAAAGAGTTAAAAAAATTACACAAAATAAATCACTTGTATAGCCAAACTCAAATTTTTTTACTTCCAATAGTAGAAAATGCATAAAATAATGAAAAACACAACCACAAATCATCAACAAAAATTTACACGTAAATACATCTGGCTAGAAAGTCGGTGAGTAGAATAAATAAAGGTCACGAAATTTATGTGAGACGCAATGCATCAAAGATCGGAGCACCACGAGTGACGTAAGTGATGCCACACCAGGTGCAAGAGGCTGGAGTGTCATTTTTATTGAATTATATTATTAAATTACATTGTTATATCAAACACAAATACATTCATATGTATCAAACAAAAAACAACACCATATTCTAACACCTGGGACCAAGAAACTTCTAAGCCAAGAAATATTCTTTTTTCACAAATACAATGGTTCCTCCAGGAGGAACAAAAAAGTACTTCTAATCAAATAGGTAAACCAACATAACTTGATTCTCAGCTTTTTCTTCAAACAATCGTAAGCTATCTTAAAGGATTTTTTTATCTGGCACTGTAAACTTCATTACTCAATCTCTCAGTCACGGCGTGGGGCCCTAGGCAGTTATTATGATTTAATTTTTGGATTTATTATAAAAGTAGGTAAAGTGATTTGTGCCCATGGCTCTGACTGGTTATCGGGTATGTTATATACACCATTTGTTGGATTTTGGACGACAAAATTTTTCTCATAAAGATGGCATACTTATATGATATATTAATGTATCTTTCTAAACAGAGAGCATGATTGCTTTATATATATATATATATATATATATATAAAAAATAAGTGCTATTTTAAAGTTATTATGACCTATCTAAAGTGATAGTTGCAGACCACTCAGCTTGACATATAAGTATTTTAGTATTATTTTAGAAAATTTTATAGATGTCAAAAAAGTTGTCTTCCAGCCTGAGTGCCGGTATGTTTGCTCGCTATCCACCGTTTGATTAACTACACCAAAATTATGGCAGCAGTTTCGATGCTAAATATGTCAAGCAAAGTGATTTTTCTAAAAATTTAATGCAAAGTCGAGTTTAGTAGAATTCATATAGATTATTTTGTTCATGCATTTGGATGAATGAAGGCTCTTAAATTTTTAAATTCCCAATAGACAACAAAATTCAAACAAATTTTCTGGTTTTTTTTCCCTGATCTTCACAATACAAGAAAATTTACAGTTTTCTTCATAAATGGCCAATGATCATTTTTTAAGTGCATTTTAAACCATTTATAAAATATTAGGGGCCCAAATTACTTTATTTTAAGAGCCCTGGAACTTCTTGGTAACTTATTAAGAATTGTGTGAATTTGTTAAAGTTGAAAATGAAAACAGCTCACTATGAAATTAATCCATTTTTCAGATATTGTTTATAGTTCTTTAAAAAGCTATGATTGTAAAGGACATTAGCGGCATATCACAATTAAACTCTAGAAAAAATAAAAATAAGCTGCCTCAAACCCATTAATTTAACAACAAGTGAAAACTAGGAAACAGTTTTACATTACATTTTTGGTTTCCCTGAGAATAGCTGAAACACATACTTATAATTACCTTCATTTTCTTCTTTAATTAAAGGTATACCACACACAAACTTTGCTTTTGTTTCTTCAGGTTGAATATTTTCTGGTAACTCCGTCTGTGAAATGAAAATTAAAATCTTATACTTTACAAAAAATATTGCCAGCTTTTAAAATTAACAGTTTGGCTACATATTGTGTATAATTATAAGTTTACAAATTGTGAATCAGGACCCTAAGAAAGTCCTTGTGCAAAGTAGTTCCATAAGGGTGGTTATTTTATTATTTAGTTAATTTTATACAATTAGAAAACTATTAAATTGTTATTGTAGTCATTTTATATTATATTTCCAACATTTTAATAACTAAATATATAGATGCATATTATCAAAAGTCTTCCAAACAGACTTTAACACAGCCAACATGTTTTTACATTATGTTAATGATTGTGATACCATAATAAACCAAAATTAAAAACTCCCTAATTGATAACAAAGGCAAAATGTCATAGGCAGAAATAAAAAAAAAAGTTGTTTAGTTATTGTATATGTAGTTTAAGCCATAAATATATAGTAGTATTAGCCATGATGTCCGAGTGTTAACTACACTCTAAAAGGAAATAAAATAGTAAGAAAAATAGGATAAACCAATAACTGTGTATAAGAAGAGATTAAATCCAATGGCGATAAAATTATGTGCAAGGTATATGCATAAGTTAGGATTTAATAAAAACTCAAAGAATAATGGCCTTTAATATAGTTTGATTTGGATTTAGAGGCTTCCATGTATCTCAAAAACAATTAGATAAATGGATTTTTTTTTTGTGTTGAAAAAAAGCATTTTTTAAAGATAGGAAACGCATCTAGTTATTTATGCTTAGCATAATTTAAGCATTAATTTACAATTTATATGAAACCGCTATATATTGAAAAATTAAAGTCAATGATAGTCTAACATAAGTAACAGTATATCAATCGTATGCTAGGCATCAAATAACAGTTAATGAAGGAATGTTATATTTAATAATGATAGCAAAAATGTCAAAGAAATCTTTAGTTTAAAATAGGTCTTAAGAATATTATGATGCAAATAAAGAGTTCAGATATTAATAAATCAAAAGTATGTTTAAAGATTTTGTGTAGTTATATAAATTTACAATGCAGAGAAGAATACAATCAACCATCTTTTGATAGCAAAGTCATTAAATTCAACTAAAGATGAAACTATTTAAAAACAATGTCATTTATGTGACTATTTTGTGCAGAAAAATGTAGGTAAGCCCTATAAAACAAAAAAAAAGTGCTATTACTGGTAATTTTATTAAAATTAAACAATGAATAATATTAAAGTTTTAAAAATCTGAGGACTATAGTTTGATTCTTAGTGGGAGTAATTTTGGGAACATTTGTGGTGATATTAATGTATATGATAAGATATTGAAAAATTAAGATAAAAGACTAGATCTAAAATAGAATAAAATGTTGGCTACAATAAGTTTAAATAAATAAAGGAAAGTAAAAGTAATCTTGGTTAAAATCCAGATGAGTTCACTGTAATGAATGAATATAAACTTCTACGGTGGGTTTTTTTTCCCACAAGGAAGCAAGTCGCACTACACACATTCCAGGACAACAATGTTATATCTGGACCCATAAGGACCCCAGCATTTACTTTTTTATTTTAAATTAATTTAAATATGACCGAGACCTCTTAACCACTATTTAAATAACATTAGAAAGGTCTCAAGATTGTCTAACAGATAAAAACAACAAATCAATTTGAGTAAAAATGGACTTCTTCCCTTTTCCCCCTCTTACCCTTCATTTGTGATCATTGTATGGCTGCTATTTAGCAATAGGTATATATTAAAAATAGAGACTTTCCTTGAATTGATGCTTAAGCTAACATGTAATTACTTAATATGTTTAAAGATGATAAGAATATAAAATTAATTACCTCAAGTTCTTCCTTGATTAAAGGTAAATCACATTGAGAAAATGGCTCATAGATGTCTAGTACTTCCGATTTTACAACTTCATTAACATATTTTGTTGAATTACAATTCATCTATAAAATAAAATCATAACCTTATTAAATTTAGAACTTGATTACACTTTTTTTTTTACTTTGAGTGATCGCATACAAAGAGAAAAAAAAATTGCTAACATTTAAATCCAAATCCTCATAATTGAGAATCATTGATTTGGTAAGGTATGCTCAAGTAGTTTCCAAGTTTTTAAAGTGATAAAAATAAATGACTATAAATAATGTAAACATGCCATTAAATGAAGTTGTAACCTGTCGAAAACAAAGGGTTCTATAGGAAATTGAGAATGTATATCCAAAAAAATTATTGATGTAACAATTAATTCAAGATATAATGTAGAAACATATTATTGTATATTTTAATTTAGTGCAGATGCTTTGTTAAAGTATTGGGAGTCCATCCACAGCCCCTTTTGCACAAGTTGCAAAGAAGACAAAGCAAAAAAGAGAACATGACCCAAAACAGAAAGTTGTTTAGATTCAGTGTTTGAGTTCATTTTGAGCCATTAATAAATAATCAGAGGGCCAAGTTTCTTTATTTCAAGAATGATGAAACTTATTTGAAACATTTTAAGAACCCTGCATTTGATAAAGTTGTAAAAAGATTACTGGTAACTATGAAATCAATGTATTTTTCAGATATTGTTAAGATTCAAGGATATTAGCTACTAAATACATTTCAACTCTAAAAAAGGACAGTAATTAGACCCCAAACCATTAATTTAGCTGCAAAACATATAACTTATAATTACCTCATTTTCTTCTTTGATCGAAGGTATAACATACTCATATTTTGGCTCTGTTACTTCAAATTTAATTGCTACATTTACATTTTCTGGTAACTCCATCTGTAAAATGATTTATTTTATATATATTTAATAAAATAACTGCGAGCTCTTAAAATATATTAATTTGGTAACTAATATGTAAACATTATATCCCAAATAATTGTTAATCACAAACTCAAGGTGGAACATGAGAAGATATCTTTTAAGGTGGATGTTTTATTTTGTCATTCTTAAAAAAATCATTATGACTGTCAGACAGTCTACATTTAGCCATGTATTATATGGCCTACCCTTCTTTTAGATTCACACACTCTACCTTCTTATATTTGCTTCATTACTTGATTCAGACTCAACCTCTCAACATACCCAAACCAACGTTTTACACTTCTTTCACATTTACCTTTTGTATTCCCTTTAAAACAGCACTTCTTCAATACACATTCATTAATGAGTCTATCCATTTGAGTTTTACGACATACATTTCTTAGATATCTCATTCCAATCTCCTGACAAACCCATGCATCACATCCATAACACACTTTTATATATTGCCACCTTTGCCAATTTTGATATTATTTCATTCTTTGCAAAAGTCCACACACATCCAACTACTCTGCAAGATGCATTTACCTGTCTGTCAATGTCACCATCTATCATACCATTTTTATAGAATATACTACTCAGCTATACAAAATCATTCACATGTTCTGAGAGTTTTTCATTTATACTAAGCTGACAATTTCCTGATCCATCCTTACAAAAAAACTACTAATCTTAGTTTTGGAGACCTTTATACAAAGATCCATTCTGCCTTCCTACACATTCAAACAATTTAATGCATTCTCACAATTACATTGTCCATTTGTACACCAAACGCATCCTCACAAGTATTCCTCATAAATTTATCCATGAATACATTAAATAACTATGGAAACATAACACAAACTTGTCTAACCATGTTCAATGTCAAACCATTCGCTCAAAGAGCCATCTAACCTAACGCACTCTTTACTCCTATCATACACCACCATAAATGAATTTACTAACCATGAATCCACACGATACTTTATAAGAACATTCCATGATATACTCCTATTCACCTGATTGTACGCCTTCTCGAAATCAACGAATGCAAAATAAACTTTCTTATTTACTGCCATATATTACTCAATCATCTGCTGCAATGCAAATGTCTGGTCCATGTAACCTCTACCTGGTGCGAAACCACATTTTACCCCCCAAATCTTGTCTGCAGTTTTTTCACACACCCTCTCATTTAGAACTCTCTCGAAAACTTTGCCTGGAATATTCAACAAACTAATAGCCCTATGATTTTTACATTTCCTCATTCTGCCTTTGCCTTTCTAGAAAGGTACAATGACAGCATTCTTTCAAGAAGCATTTGAAATCCCAGCACACACAGAGAACAACTCACACAATCTAGCAAGTAGTACCATATGATCTGGAATATCATCTGGAATACCAATTAGTATGGTATTAAGAAGATTAACTCCAGTAGAATTCACTACTGCTACCGGCTGTAACTTCAACATCGGCAACAAATTGTGTTACATCTTAAAGCAGCCACAAACAGACTTATCATAATGATTTTATGATTAGTATAATCCAGTTTGTGCTAAAAATACATAAGATTCTTAATTGAATGATTAAATTTTGTTTACCACAGTTTAGTGACCAATTATGCGCTGCACAACAAAGATGTGATTTAATAACATTTTTAACTAAGCGCTGCTCTTATATACACAAAGTCTAAGTAATCAAATTTTAATGGCTTCATACTATATAAAATTACCCAAGCAAAAATTTGAGATTTCTATGATGTGTCCCTTTTGAGTTATTTCAGTTTCAGATAAGAATAGAATTCAATTTATTTCAATTTATATTCAACCTAAATTCTTACTTAATTTATAAACTTCTATTATTCTAACCCATATCTAATCTGTCTTTTTCTGCCTTAACTTCACACTTGTCTTAAACACTCGTTTATATTATAATATTTTAATGTTTTTTATATATATATATATATATATATATATATATTGTGTGTGTGTGTGTGTGTGTGTGTGTGTGAATTATATTATTTTATATGTTCTTAACTCTTTCATATTATGATGGAAATATAGTGAAGTTCCTGAATTGTCAATCCATTCTAATATGTTACTCAATCCAGAGTTTTTTTAATATCTTATATACTAGTTGATCTTTGGACTTTATGTTAAACTCCAAATATCAAAATCTTTTCCACGTTGAATTCTATTATTACATTTTAAGGATATAACTCACAAACCTTAACTTCTCAGAAAGTAAACACATATGAAGCCTATACCCCCACAAAAACTTGAAGGCGAGTCTTTATATATTTCAGATAATATTTTGTTCCAAATTTAAGTTATTGTATGTTTTTAAATTTAATTTTCAATAAGTTTTTTGAGCTATTTCCTTAAATGTGAGCTTAAATATGATATGGGTAAAAAATATTGTATGTTTTATGCAGATTATTTTAGTTTTAATCTCATCTTGATATTTTTGCAAACAAGCGAGATATTAAAGTTTCTGCAAATCTCTCAACGCTACAAAGTGCGAAAATAGCTGATGTGACTGAACAAAATGGCCACTCAAAAATATATAAAAAATAAAAAAAATTTCTAACTCTACGAATGTCATAAGATTCCGTCACAAAAAGATTTTAAAAAATAAAAAATTTATGAGCAAAAAAAATTTTTTTAATCGGGTGATTTGTATGGATTGACCCTTAAAGATAAAATACACAACTCTTTTTATAATTAATTATGCTTGATAAACATAAAATTATGTCATAGCATTTTTAAGGCGCAGGATAATGGTAAGTTACTTGTTATTGGAAATGTTGATATTAGGTTTTTCTAATGTAATGTTCATAAGAAGTTTGAAAAATTTATAAAGTTTGACGTCAATTGATTCTCTGTATTCTTGTGTGTGTAATAAAGTGAATGAAATATTACACCACGACAAAGGAAAATAGACATAGCCTAATATAGACCGAGGAAACGTATCATCACCAAAAACACTTAAGAAAACACATGCTTAGTTTATCCTATCAGGATTCTAGCTCTAATATATTTTTTTAAAGACCATATCTTATTAACAGTTGGGGTTAAACACCTATGTACCAATTACATTAATGGGTCAGGAATGAAGGTTGAATTTAGGATACCCACATTTGCATGGAGTCGGAAACTATTTGGGAAAAGACATCTTCAGTAAGCTAAGCCTGATCGGGATCGAACCTCGATTTCCCCTATTGAGAATGACTCCCTAGGACACCGAAGCGAATACCAGACTCTTCAGTGTTTGAATGGTCTAAGATGTCATTCTCTCAACAAACTGGACTGCCAATAACGGGGAGATCGGGGGTTCGAATGTCAGGCGGGTGTACTGAAGGTTCAAAAGATCTTAACCCCAAATAACAAATTCAGACTGACTATAAAGTAACACTAGTCTATATGACCAACCCTGCAGGTATGAACAAATTAAATTATCACATTTAACAACATGGGAAAACAAGGACACCTACCATTTTTTAATAATTACTCTTGAAATAATTCATTAATGAAATTATATGTTTACATCAAAATAGAATATTTTTTTAAACGAATATCAAGAACTCGAGACGATGTACATCCTGAACACTTCGGAGCCAACATTTAAAAACAAAAAGTTACCATATGAAACAAATGAATACAAAGGTAAAAGTGGTGTTACAAAAGTAAAAGTGGTGTTATGGGGGAGAAAAATGGACTAAGTTATCTAAATATACCAATATACTAATACACTATTTCCATCACGCCAAAATTCCTAAACAATTAATTTCAAAAAATATTATTTTAAGAAATTTTACTTGTGCTGGTTTAACACATATGAAGATTTGACCTAGAGAGATTATACTAAATACCTGTATAGGCGGTTACTTCCAATTAGGGTCAAATTTTGAATTAATCGAACCTGAAAAACGCTATTTCCATCCCGTCTAAACTCCTGCACAAGCTAATTTCAAAAATTGTTATTTAAGAAATTTCACTTGTGCTGATATATAACATGTGTAGAGTTGATCTAAAGACATGATACTAAATCCTTGTATAGGTGGGTACTTCCAATTAGGGCCAGATTTTGAATTAATCGACCCTGAATTACGCTATTTTCATAGCGCCAAAACTCCTATACAAGATAATTTGAAAAATTATTATTTTAAGAAATTTTACTTGTGCTGATATAACACATATGAATAGGTAATCTAGGGACACTATACTAAATCCTTGTATAGGTGGGTACTTCCAATTAGGGGCAGATTTTGAATTAATTGACCCTGAAATACACTATTTACATCGCGCCAAAACTCCTATTCAAGCTAATTTCAAAAATTATTATTTTAAGAAATATCACTTGTGCTTATATAACACATATGACGAGTTGATCTAAAGACACTATACTAAATCCTTGTACAGGTGGGTTCTCCCAATTTGGGCCAGATTTTGAATTAATCGACCATGAATTATACTATTTCCATCCCGCCAAAACTCTTATACAAGCTAAGTTCAAAAATTGTTAATTTAAGAAATTTCACTTGTGCTGATATAACACATATGACGAGTTGATCTAGGGACTCTATACTACATCCTTGTATATGTGGGTACTGCCAATTAAGGCCAGATTTTGAATTAATCGACCCTGAAAAACGCTATTTCCATCTCGCCAAAACCCTTGTACAAGCTAAATTCAAAATTTGTTATTTTAAGAAATTTCACTTGTCCTGATATAACACATATGACGAGTTGATCTAGGGACACTATACTAAATCCTTGTATAGGTGAGTATTTCCAATTATGGCCAGATTTTGAATAAATCGACCCTGATAAACGTTGTTTCCATCCCGACATAGCTCTTACACTAGCTAATTTCAACAAATATTATTTTAAGAAATTTCACTTGTGCTGATATAATACATATGAAGAGTTGATCCAAAGACTCTATATTAAATCCCTGAATATGTGAGTTCTCACAATTAGGGCCAGATTTTAAATTTTTCGACCCTGAAAAGCGCTATCTCCATCCCGCCAAAACCCTTATACAATCTAAATACAAAAATTGTTATTTTAAGAAACTTCACTTGTGCTCATATAACACTTATGTAGAATTGATCTAAAGACTCTATACTAAGTCTCTGTATAGGAGTTCACTCCCAATTTTAATCTAAGGTCATTTTATATCGTACTGTTTCAAAGCAGAATTGAGGTTATGTTGTCCTCAAAACGTCAAGTTATCAAATTCGTGGTGAACGTTCAAGCGTCTCGCAGAACTGTCAAACATAATAAAATCTTAACTTTGTATATAAGAACATTTAGGCCAACATTTATAATTAACAATGTGGAGATTGTGTTAAGTTATAATAAAAATAATATTTTAACCCATAATATCTAATGGTATTTTCACAATTCGAAATACATTTTCTTCCAATTTTAGATTTGGACTTTTAATTATTTTATAAAAATATATTCATTTATGTTTTAAAAAAATTCACATTAGAAAGGACAACTATATTTGTTTTTAGTGATATAACTAACCAATCCGTTAAGATTTTTAATTAATGACACTGAAATACATTATTTCAGATCCTCCAGTATCCTTATACAAAGATATTCACATATCATTATTATAAGAATTTTCACTTGTGCTTATATAACACATATAACGAGTTGATCTAGGAAAACTATATAAAAACCCTTTATATGTGGGTACTCCCAATTAGGGCCAGATTTTGAATTAATCGACCCTGAAATATGTTATTATCCGAATAATTAGGCTTAAGTTCGTTATTTAATTCACAGCATACCTTTATGTTTTGAAAAGACTATTAAAATTATGTTTGATTTTATTTTGCATATTATCATATATTTTAAGGTTGTTAATAGCCTACCTAAATAATTGAAAAGTTTGATCTTTTTGCAATTGCACAAATGCGTTAATTATATTGGAAATTTTCGTTGAATGAGATATTTCATTCGGCTCTCTCTATTGGAATTATTTAGAAAATTTGAAACGTTTTCTTTCTATTATTTCAGATGATTCGTGTTTTTTTCTTTTATCTTAATGTACAAATTTAGTTACATTTCACAGATGTTTATTCCCTGTTGATCCCTCGAAAGTTACTAAGTTGAACGTTCACCACGAATTTGTAAACTTGACGGTGGTATTGAGGATTCAATTCACGCATACAGATTCAGTGGTGAGTGGATTCAGTATTGTACTGTTACTGTAGACGTAGGTTTCTATCCACATGTATGAAATTATTGCATCTCTGTAGAACAGGCTTGTGCACTTATATAGCTTGTGAAGTGGTAATATTAGTAAGTACCGAGTGGTATTTTGAACTCTTTTGCATTTAACTTATGTTCCAGTATGTATATATTTACTTCTTAGCTCTTGTTTACTTAAGTTCATTACATCCTTTCCCACTACCACATGCTTATATTTTAAATTGTTAATTATTTTGGCATAATTGTATTTCTGTATCCTCATTATGCCTCCAAGTTTCTGTTTTTATATGTGACTTTATTTGGGCTAGATTATTTGTAAAGCTGCATAATCCATTAAGCTTATTTTAATTATGTCCTTATCAACATTATAGTTGTTTTGGTTACTTATGATTATTGCATTCTCTTTAACTATACCACATGTTTTATATACATACACACACAATATTTGTTAATTGTTTTGGGTAGTTGTGCCATTGTCTCTTTTCATCCACAACAAGAATGTGTTATTTTAAGGTTTAGTTATAGCGGCCTACAGTGAAATCTGACTAAAAGAAAATCTCTGAACAGCAAAGTCTTCTTTATAATGGACAGTTTAAACTTCCCACTTAACTTAAGGTGAAACAACCTTCCACTAATGCCAGGATCACGATCAACTTAATGTTAAATTAACGTAACTCTCACTTAAGACACAGACTCCATATCCGTACTCCGTGTTCCTGGTCCATAAGAAATTCTACTCGCGATTACAGTCTCAATATCCGTAATCATGTGACCGTTTCAACCAATGACATAGTAAAAAACTTCATCCAACAAAAAAATTCGAAAGAAAATAGTCTACAGCACGGAGCGTGTGTCAAGCATTCAGTTGATCAAAGAAACCAAAAACAACTTTGTTGAGAAAACTTCCAGTTTTTATATTAAAATATAGGTTAAGAACAATCACAAGAAATATATTTATAAATTTATTTTAACTATCAAACTTAAAATAATAAGTGTTTGCAATAGCCTGAAAATGCTAAACAGATGTAGGCCTACTAATATTTTGGATGAAAAATCACAAGAATCCATAATTTATCAATTACAAAAAATTAAATGACGCTAGTAAATAGAGTATAAACCAAATATTAGGGGTCTTGAACCTACAAAAGCAAAGCAAATATTTCTGAGAACTTGGTATTTCTCAGAAAACACTTTCCTATAAGCCACTCTTCCCAGGGTGTTTAGATTTTTAGAAAAATGTTTCTGAAATAGGTCTGTGTGTAGCCATCTATTTTCATTTTCTATATGTTTCCATAATGACGGATTCTATCACTGCTATTCTTTCTTTATTTCAAGGCGCATGCACGTATTTGCTCGGCTGTGATTGGTAGTCTGTATAAACGAGTCCGTAGAAAGTTAAAGTTGGGCAACTTCTACGGAGTAAAAAGTTACAGATAAGGACTCTGTGGCCAGAACAATCAGATGTTGTAGCATCAATTTCTTACGGACCACGGACCTAAGTATACGGAGTCTGCGTTAGGGCCTTTAAAGTTAACTTAACGTAACAACTTGAGCCAAGCATCTGCATTCTTGAGTATGATTTGTGATTTGTATGTGAATGTTTACAGTTTTCAATCAATATAATAAATATCTCTTACTAAACTTTTTTGATAAATTTAGCTTTCCTATTTTAGTTTAATTACTTTGTTTCAATGTCTGATCACAATAACTTAAGTTAAAGAGTAAACCTTGGTCTTAAAACAAACAAATGAATTACTAAGTAGCTCTGTTGACGTCACTCGCATAATGATTGGCTGGCTAGATACACATGATACCCTTCAAGTAACGTTCACTTATGCCGGGATCACAATCAACTTAAAGTTAACTTAACGTTACTTGAAAGGTATCACGTGATCTTGTCAGTCAATCATTATTTAATTAGGCAGTTGTGGAAAGAACATTTACATTAGGAGATATCTATGATGGAAAAGCTTTGTCAAGGTCAATGGGATGCCTCCATGATGGGAGACTAATGGACTCTAAGAAAAAAAGTATCTGGTAATCATTTTTAAGTAGGTATATGTTTTATATTACCTTGTATGATATAATATAAATTGATAAAAAAATTTATTTTAACACAAAAAATGTTCATGGTGACACTTGTAATAGGCCTATTAAATATATAATTTTATAGTAGGCCTGATAGACATTTGTAATTAATTATGAATATTAACTTTTATATCTTTTGATGTAGCTGTAATACACAATAATTAGCAACATTTTTGGAATTGGCACATCAATTTCCTTATAGAATCAGCCACTTAAGTCCTGGAGGTATGAAGGAAAAAAATATTTTGGCTATTGTAATCTTTTGTTATTTAAAAATGGGCTATTGTGAGACAGGCAGTGGAAATAAGATCTGAGTACTAATAATTTACATATACTTATGTCTACTCGGTAACTATTTGTAGAACAAATATTTATTTTAAACTTTAATATATGCAAGCTAAGTAAATACAAACATATATATTTATTTTGAAACTATTTAGATAGTGGGAATCACTGTTATTATTTATATATCTCTAAACTCAATTATCACTATATTTATGTTACAGAATTGTTATTACAAGGAATCGTACTGGACATAATGAGTTTTGCTTTTGGTACAAATGCTGCAAAAACAACAGGAGGGTTTTCTTTACCAGTCACCACACCAACAGCCACAGGTACCCAATTGTTTTTGCTGTTAACATTAATACCCTCAAAAGTGTGCATATGTATTTAGCGGCCCATTAATTAAATACTTGAGGAGGCTGAAAAATATTTAGTGTTTTTACATGGCCCCTTCATAGTTACACAAATATACTTTATTTCTTGGTGCTAGGCTCAGAGTTGGTTACATTAGCAAGTAGTAAGTGTACTGTTTCAGGTAAGCTATGCTAAGTCAAGTGCAAGTAAAAACATTTATCTATTACCCGCTTTGGTGGTCTCATGATCAAGGTGTCACTCTCAAAGTGAGTTGGGTTTTTAAAGATTGGTAAACAGAGTTTAAAAATCTTTGTAGGGTGTACTGAATGTTTTATTCTTAAATGATTTCCCAATCTCCTTCAGTGAATATGCTGGTATATTTCCTCTGTTTTACTACTTATCCCTATAACATTAACATAATTAATATAATAACCCAAATCCATAATATCCATAATTATGTAGGCCTAGAGTAGTGATATGCATTGAAAAAGAAAATATATTAAATATGTTTATAATTATTTTTGATGAGATGTGTTTGATTTTAGTGGCGGGGAGTGTTAACTTCTCCTTAGGAGGGGGTGATGCCAATGTTAGCAAACCAGCCCCAACTCTAACACTCCCAACAACTACAACAACTGTTGCCGCAAGTAAGTAGAAAGAATATGGTAGCTTTCGTTTCATCATTTAATTTAGACTGGGTGACCTGGCGGTCTAGGGGTAAGGTGTAAGACTTCTATGCTGGGGCCCGGGGTTCAATCCTCGGTCCCGGCACAGATTTATCTGATTCCAAACCCTTCCTTCACCTCTGACAAGACATCTTGTGAATGTGGGGAATGCCAGGCCTCCACCGTGGTTCGGATTCCACGTTAAACTGTAGGTCCTTCCATTTCATCTCACAATCACCCTACCACTACACATTAGCGTAAGTGCGTATAACCCGAACGGTAGTAATAATAATAATAATAATAAATAATTAGACTGACTGTGCCCTGTCCTGTCCTCTGCCTCCTCCAACTCCCCCTTCCCCCTTCCAGTCATCCAATATTTGAATCCTCCTCCTCCTTCCTAAGCTCCTCTTTCCCTCAACCTTCCCTTTTATGACGTCATGCAAACAAGTTCCTCCTAAGGTTTCTTAATAACAAAAACAAAGATTAACTAAATTTAATTAGGGGAAAAAATGTCTCCTAGACATGTAAATCGAGCCCGGGACCTTTTTTTCTTGTCCAGGTGTCATTTTTCAACAAATTAAATTGAAAGCATGATCCTAACACACATCTATATCCTAACCTAAGTTAATTTTCACTTTTGAAAACTAGAATTGTCCAATTTAAACTTACAAATCTTTTAAATAACACAATACAAACTAGACCTGCTTCGGTGTTCACATGGTCTAAGGCGCTACTCTTGCAATGGACTAGACTGCCAAATATGAGAGATCGGGATTCGATACTGGGTCAAGTGTACTGAGGGTGGTTTTTCTAAAATGGTTTTCCATTCTGCCTCTATGTGAATGTGGGTACACTTCCTATAAATATAACTTCCTAGTTCTTAAAACCATTAGCATATTTAGTACATAAGCATATAAACTAAGTAGGTAGTAAGAAGTGGCGCTAAAACAACATTTTCAGGATACTCTGTTTGAGCTTAGTTCTATATTTTATTTTAGCTTGTACACAGTGATTATCAATATAGTGTGACTGTTTGACAACACTCGTCAGCAAAGTGCGTCATCATGGTGAAAGAAGTCTGAATTAGACACAACCCTCACTCCCCAACTTTTTCTCTATCACCCTGGTAAAGACTTTTGACGATTGTAGTTTTTTTATTATTTGAGGTAAAGTTAGAATTATATAATATGATATTCTAAAATTATAATATATTACTAATTCATATATAAATACTTATATTGCTTTTACAATGTTTGTTTTATTTATTTTAAGACAAAATTTTGTCAGAATAAGTCAATTGACCATCTCCCATCCTACCATAATATATTCTTAGAGCTGAGCTCTTTGTAAGAATGGCCATTCCATTGATTCTTATTATATGTTATGTGGTATGAGAGATTATTATAATGGCTGGGCTGGTAGGATATTGTGAGTCTTATTTGATTTACGTAGTAACTAGTACGGCCAAAGAAAGCCATGTGATTGATTTGAACAGGAGTTGAACTTCCTTTGCGAAAGGATTTAGACTACCCCACCCCTCCTCGGGCACGTGCGTATGTGGGGCCCCTGTCTCCCGACCACTTTTTTTCGAAAAACAAAACAAATAAATGTGGCATATGACTTTGGTTGATACGGCGAGTGTACCGTTCGTTGTTTATGTTCAATAGAAGTGTTATTGAAAGTCCGTGCTTAGGATACTAGTCGCCACCTGTATGTTCATTTGGACCGCCCCCCCCCCCCCCCCCCCCCCCCAGGCAACTTGGTATGTGTATGTGTGTGTGGTGTGTGCTTCATTATCAACAGGCACATGTGTAATATTTGACAGCAAGTGCTAAAATCACCCAACTGTCTGCCGCCCAATTCACTAGCTACTCCAAATACTAATGGTGCCACATGGTGACCACAAAGACTCCACACAGGTTATCACATACCTACAAGGTGCTGTGTTGTTTCAATTTTTTTGCCAGTGCTGTAATCTGGGACACCTGCCTGACTTCATTGGACCGGAACTGTCCTGGGGCTCTGCCTTACTGGTATGCCCAGGAGACAACTTGATGTCTGGAAGTTCACATACTCTCCTTGATAATATGTAGGACTTAAGATCATGGACAAATATGTTATCTATTCGAATGTTACCTCTTGGCCCGGACCATAAACAAATCAATTGGGTGTAATGTTTCATTTATGTCATAATGGCATTATATAGTATCTTACAAGATCATTTTGTGTATTATGTTTATATCATTATGTTTATAATCATTTATCATCTCCATTTATATTTAGATTATATTTCGATCCGGCTTGTATTGAGGTAGTGTATTAGAATTTTCCCGAGAATAAAGGTGGGTACACAAGATTTTACTTTAAATATAAAATACCAAAAACAGTAAGCAATAATTGCAGAGGAGCCGATAGGACTGTCATATGACAAATAGGCCGTACTCCGGCATATAGGTCATTCTTCTCCATGAACCCACTCTACAAATATTATTTAGGAGACTCAAAAATTAGCCGATATCATTCAATTAGATCCTATACCGGAATACTATAAAAGGAGAGAAGCATTAACATAAGATATGAAATAATTTATTTTGATAAACAGCAGATAATTCATATTATAATCAAAAAAGGTTAATATTAATTATAAGAAAAATTTATAAAAATGAACATATATGTATATTAGAAGAACAATACCAATTGTCTTTTTTACTTAACAATCCCCCAATTTGAAGTAAGAATATAACTATATATAATATAAAATATATTTGAAATATAACAACAATGGGTCTCACTAATCACCCAAAACTAAATATAAAATTATTAGAAAAGTAATAACGATGGGTCCGCACAATCATCCTGATTTGAATACTAATATCAATACATATGTATAGCAGTATAAAATCTAATAACAGGCCTCAGCGACCACCCTAAATAGTATTAAAGCTTGTTTATAACAAATACAGTAATGGTCTTTTCTCATCAAAATAAATACACGTTAGCACAATTAAACATATTACAAAAGAGGGATAGCCAAAAAAATATTTAGAGTAATAACTAATTTACTGCCAGATGAGCTCTAAGTTTTCTTTTTACCTAAATCTAGCATTTACAAAACCTCGACATCTTATGGCGTATGAAGTATAACAGACCATACAACATTTGCCGGACGGGCTATAATATTGATGTAAATATATATAATATTTGTATAAAGCTAAAATACATTCAACAAAATGATAATGACGTCTCGCGCAGTAATAGTCTTACTCAAAAAATCAAAACTCCAAAAGGAAATATATATCACAACCATTTCCCTGATATTAGTCTGAGAAAACACAGCGAACACGTGAGTCCAAAAAAGGGAATTCTTTTTTATTTGCAAAAGTAATAAACCTGCTAACATAATTTACCATAATTAATCCAATCTATAAAAAAAAATCAATGTCATATACATTATCCCCAACAATGGAATATATAATTTAAATAATATTTATGGCCGAAAAGGAATTTCGAGTATATAAAAGACGAAATGTAATTTATACCTTATGAACATCCTTGACACCAAGATGTGTCCAAGGACGGTATCCTGACACAAGTGATTACCATACGCACAGCACAGGTATTTATGTGAAAGCTTGTGCTGGCGGCCGGGGTCAATCTCGGTCCCGGCACAGATTTATCTGATTTACAAACCCTTCCTTCACCTCTGACAAGACATCTTGTGAATGTGTGGAATGCCAGGCCTCCACCGTGGTTCGATCCTACGTTAAACTGTAGGTCCTCCATTTCATCTCACAATCACCCTACCATTACACATTAGCGTAAGTGTGTATAACCCGAACGGGTAGTAAGACGCGGTGCTAATAATAATAATAATATTGTAAAGCTCTAGCTCTGAGAGGGGGGAGAGAGGGGTTAGCACAAACAAAGAAAAGAGGGAACGGGGTGGTAATTAAACGGGTAGAAACATCGACAAGTTCGGTGAATGATCTAGAACAACACTTTAGCAATACGTCGCCTTCTCGAAGTGCAACGTCACAGAGTTCCCAGCATATCTCGGGTGAAGTCAAAGTTCAGTCTGTTGCACTTTTCACACAGTTATTACGTGTGCAATTTTTATCGTGGTATGAGGTGCTCGTGGGGGGAATCGACTGGGGGAGGCACAACAAGCAAAATGGTGCCTAGGTGAGTTGACTCCATCTAATGTAGGTGTGGTTGAAATTATATTATCCTTTTTTATTGTTTTTTGCTTTTAAATTTTGTAGATTTTATACGATACTCTTCCCCAGATAACTTAATTCTTAATCTTGTTTCTCCTCTGACAGCTAACATGGTCCCCACAAACTTAATTTCCATCACCACAACTTTCCTTGTCTCTCTTACATTCAATGTCCATGTTTCTCCTGCATATATACGGCAGGGTGTCTACCACTTAGGAAAATCAGGGAAAACAGGAATTAGCCGGGAATTTGAAATTATCGGGAAAAAACGGAATAAGTCGGGAATTTGGTAAATTACAACAAAAATCTGGGAAAATGTTGTTTTACTTAAAATATGAATATAATAATCAGGAAATAATAATGTTATTCAAACTTTAGTTTTTTTTGTTTTTTGTAGCTGTGTAATATATTTTATAATTCCTAGTAAACAATGTTAATACAAATTTCAAAGAAACGTTTATTTAAATTTTAAAACTTATTTATTAATAAAAAAGATTAGTGGAAAATTGAGGTGGGAGGGGAGGGGGGGGAGATTAGAAGGATGTGACATACTTTTTAGTCGGGTTTAGATATTTCAGGTAAAAAGTCAGGAATTTCATTGGTCAAGTTGAGCAGACACCATGTTATGCCCTATACAGCACTTTCTTACACTTCAAGGGCACTCCTCTTTTCCATAGCATTTCTCTTGCACACCTATAGAAACTCCATACATTCTCTACAACCTATAGAACACTTCCATCATGTCTCTTACACACCTATAGAGCAACTCTCCATATCATGTCGCTTACACACCTATAGAACAACTCTCCATATCATGTCTCTTACCTATAGAACAACTCTCCCTGCTGTCCTCTTCTCATTAGATCCTCTCTACTTCCACCTTTCACCTCAATCACGCTTCCAAAGTATTTTATGTTCTGCACTTTTCTCAATTCTACTCCATCTAGCTTAAGAGCTTTACTAGTCCTTACCCTGTTCCTTGTTTTTACCATCACTTCACACTTTGCCATGCTAAATTTCACTCCACAATATTTCATTTCCTCATTCTGTTCCTGTATTTCCTCTTCTTTCTCCCCTCACACCAGCAAACATCATGGCTTTCAGTCTCTCCTCCCTGCCATTACCATTACAAATAGTAGTAGTAAAAGGGCACTCCCTTGCCTCACTAACTTTTTTTATTTGGAACCACTTCGTCCTCCCCTTCTCCATCTTAACATAGACACTCACCACTCGGGCTGATTCGTGTGCGACCTATAACATCTGGTGCTGAACTTACACTACCAAAGAGAGAAGTTAAAGCAGTAATTATTTTTGAGATGTCCATAGTACACATTTACACTTAGGTGTATTTGATCTGATCTTACCCTAAGTGATCTGTGTTTTATCAGTTCTAGAGAGATATGCTGTTTTATCCCTCCTACACAGATCCTGTCAACATTTACAGTTTACTCACTATCTGACGTGCTATATGCACACTACCCTCGTTGCTGGTTTCTCCCTCCTCTTCCTGTACCTTCTTCTATGAGTAACAAAGTGTACCTCAAAAGTTAAACAAGGTTTTCCTAAAGAGATATTTTTTTATATACAATATTCATTTCCTCCACTTGTCCTTTATGTTATTCATTATTTTTACATTCCCATAGCATTATTTAGCAATTCCCATTTTCTCCCTTTTGTTCTGTTTTCTCTTTTAGGAAGTTGCCGTTCACATTTTACACTCCTTCCTGATGCATTCCGATATAATGAAACAAATGTCGAGCGAGGTAGCAACACTCACTCATTACCTCTATCCATTGACATCAGTTTGAGTGTGTTCCTTTCTTCATTGTAATAGCCATATTATTTTGTTCAATTCTATTTATTTGCATTCTTTCCTGCACCCACCTTCTTCCTTATATAAAACATCCCACTAACTGAATATTTCACTAGCAACATGCCAACAAATAGAGAGGAGTAAATAATGCGTCACTCATCACCAGACACACAAAGTGCACTGAAATGGCCCTAAAACTAGCTCGAAATTGTTGAGTCTATAAAGCTTTTCTGAAAGGCTCGGATAGATCCTAAGAAAGTAAATTATTTTAGTTACAGTTAATGTATGTAAGGTCTGTTTTGTGGTTAAGGTCAGCCACAGAAGAGTCTGTTGACAGGGACTGTGGCCCCCACCCAGAGCTCCGCCAGCTTCTCACTACCAACCAGTTTCTCTCTGGCGGTCAGTTCCACCGCTGCTTCAACCAATGCTACTACCACAACAGCATCAACAACTTCTGCTCCTCAGTCTATTCTTGCCACATCGACTGTGTGAGTTCTCGGCCACATATTTAAGAAAATGGGTCACCTCATAACTATATACTTTTTGTTTGCTTAGACTATGACCATGTTTGTTTAAACTGTGGTGCTTCTTACAATGTCTGACCAGCATTGAATTATTATTATTATTATTATTAGCACCGCGTCTTACTACCCGTTCGGGTTGTAATGCACTTACGCTAATGTGTAATGGTAGGGTGATAGTGAGATGAAATGGAGGACTTAAAGAGTTTAACGTGGGATCCGAACCATGGTGGAGGCCTGGCATTCCACACATTCACAAGTTGTGATTAATACACGTCTGGTCAGAGGTGAAGGGAGGGTTTGGCAATCAGATAAATCTGTGCTAGGACCGAGGATTGTAGCCCGGACCCCCAGCAAAGAAGTATTAGCAGTGAAATAATTTGGTTTGAATGCCAGAAGGGCCAAAAATTTATCTTTGGCATGGTGCAAAAATTAGGTGGGGTATTAGTGATACAAGTGTGGTTCGAGGCGGTAATAAATCCTAAGCACATTTCTGAAAGATTTATTTAAATGTAAGACCTGTTTTTACAAAAAGTAACTATTCACTTGCAATACATTCCTAATTAACTATTCATGCGTAAAGCTAGAGAGATAAAATACTTAACTTATTCAAATGTTTGTCTTGTAGCCTTTTTAAATTCTAAATATTGTATAAAATATGTCCCTTTCAAACCAAAGTTACATGAGGGGGAGGAATTAAAGATCATGTTCTCTCCCCTTTGCTTTGCCTGAATATTAAAATAATTTTTTTCGTCATATTGAATAATTGTGTTTGAGCATAAGCCCTCAACCCTTTACAAGGTATTTCTTTATCCTACTCGTACACTTGTTGTATTTAACTAGTTTTTTTTTCTTTTGTTTCTAGTGCTACAACAGGAAGCAGTGCTTCTTTAAATTTTGTCCAGCTTGAAGAAAACATCAACAAGTGGGCGATGGAACTTCAGGAGCAAGAGAAAGTATTCCAGAACCAGGCGACCCAAGTGAACACCTGGGATCGACTGCTCATTGCCAATGGGGATAAGGTTAGTACAGTATGATTTTGACTTAAAATCATGTGAATTATTTACAATTTTTGAACATTCAAACTTTTTTTTTTTAATTAAGTTATTTTATTCAAAGTGTGAACCAAGAACTTTAAAATGGTGAAGATGTGGTTGATCTTAATTAGTACTCCAAACATTAATATTTCTTTACTTGAAAATCAAACATATTTTCTAGTACCTGTAAATCAATTTTTGATTGATATATTTGCCGACCTTTCCAATAATATATTCCCAACACAACAAAAATTTAAAATCTCATACCTAATCTCTTTTATCACTCTAAAAACTTAATTGGTTATAAGACATTTTATATCCATGCCAACCAAGTTGCAAAGGAACAAACATTTTACATGTTTGTATCAAAGACATTGACTCATCATCTGACTGCCAAGTCCTCACACCATCTTCCTCTATCTCTCCACCATTCTTCTCCTCTCTACTCCTTCCACCTCTTTCTTGACATCTTCTCCTTCTCTTTCCTCATTACATGACCTTACAATCTCGTTTTTTGTTTTTTTAAATATAGATTGTAAGTTTGAATAATGCAGTGGAGCGAGTGAAAATGGAACAGCAGCAATTGGATCAGGAACTGGACTTCATCGTGGCTCAACAGCGTGACCTGGAGGACTGCCTTGCTCCACTGGAGAAAGAACTCGCAGACTCTAACATTTCTGATCCGGAAAGGGAACACACGTAAGCACATAAATCATGGTTTACCATAAAAATGTTCTCATTTGCCAAAATAACTTTAAGCCGTTTTCACCGAATATAATTTGAGCGTTGAGAATTAAATTGTAATATTAGTAATAGAATTTGACATCCATACCTTTTATACAAACTAAATAAACCAATACTTTGATTGATTAACTTTGATTAACATTTAGGAGAGATTACTTTATATCTTAAATAAAATATCTTCAGGCAGTTCAGAATAGTTTACACAATTTTTTAATTCAGGCTCAGAAAAATAACTATATTTTGTTAATTAGATACCAGCTGGCACAAAACATTGACACTCAGATGAAGCAAATGTCTGAAGATCTTAAAGAGATAATTGAATACCTCAATGAATCAAATAGAACTCAAGATGCAAATGATCCAGTAAGTGTAATTTTGTTTCTTTTATTCCTTTCTATCATCAATTTGCTTGCATAAATATCCAAAACATGTGTTTTATCATCTCATCGTGAACTGTTTCCAGCCTAGAGCCAGATGAATTTATTAAAATGTCTTCTCGCTCTGTCCTTCCACCTATCTTCTCCTCTGACTCGCACACTTTTTATCTGCTCCTCCCATCTCTTACTTGCCTGACCATACCACCTTGCTTCCTCTACAATCTCATGCACCCTCTGTAGCCTAACAATATAGGTGGAATTTATATATATATAATTTTTTCAGTCCCGTTCCCGCAGGAAATCGTTATTTCCGGCCCAAAAATTTCCCGTACAACACTAGTTTATTGGGGGTAAATTATATTGATTAGTGAGATAAAATGATCTAAACCTTTTGTTACCAGATGGGGCAGATTTGTCGGATCTTGAACGCACACATGAATTCTCTACAGTGGGTTGACCAAAATATAGCTCTTACGGACACATTGGTGGAGCACGTCTCCAAACTACATGACCTTCATAAAAGAGAAAATGAACAGTCTTTTCATCTTTCGTATGAATGAATATCTTTTCAACACTATTTAATTCAAATGCTTTGATAGCAACAGTAATGCTAGGAGACTAATTTTTAATGTCAACTTGTAATTGTTTTTTTTCTTTTTAATAAATTGATTGGCGCCTTGAATTTATTTTATTTTAAAATTTTCTCCATTTTGGATTTGTGGTCTCTAAATTTGCCTGCTCCATTATCTATCATATCAAGTAAAAGTGTTATTAATGTCCAGGTTAGGGTTATATCTTGCCCATCAAGAATTTTAAATACAGTGTTATTAAAGCTGTGGAAAACCCACTTTTTAAATTCAAAGCGAATCAAATAGATGAAATATTTCCAAATGTGAATTGAAGTTTTAATATTTTTTGTAAATTTTTAGGCTTGAAAAAATACTATATTATAGGGGTGTGCGAAGCTTCGAAAAATTCGAAGCCGAATCGAATCTCATGGTACTTCGTATTCGATTCAAACCTATGTTTGGCTTCGGCTGCCGTTCGAAGCTTCGGTCCATTCGAAGCCTTGATAATGATTTACTTACAGTCTGGTTTCAACAAGATTAAACCAAAGTACGGTACCTTAAGAATTAAAAATATTTTTATTATTATGGGCAACTGATAAAATTCCTTAACGTTGTGATTTTCAAGACAGCCATTACATTATGATCATACCGTATTGATAAACATTCATTAGTACCAACTGAAAGTGTAGATAAAATAAATAATAAAAGTAATATTTTTAAAATTTTCGGCCAGTTTAAACTTTTAAAGTATTTCTTAGTTATTAAAAATATTTTGTAATAATTTTGAATTCATATGCGCAAGCAGACATTTTAGTTGTTTAATTACTACATGACCAAAACTCCTGTCTGTGCGAGTATATGGATATCGGCAGAGTTGAGCGATAGTTGAGCGCATGCGTGAGTAAGGAACACTACGTGCCTAATAATTATACTAAAAAAACTTAACGTCATCACTATAGATGATAATTGCTGTTAATAACTTAAAATATTATATATTTTCTTTAAAAAAATAAAAGGATATATTATTTTCTAGAACGTAGATCACGTGTTTTTTGAGCGTCTATTTGATTGAGTCGTACCTCGTGTGTGAACAATTAATTTAACAGTATGCAGGGTGAAACCAGTGGTGATTGTGCAAATACTAATCGGCAAAGAAGTACTGTGTGGAATTTTTTAGTAAAAATATTGATAAGAAGTCGGCTGAATGTCGAACATGCCGAAAGAACTTCAAGACTCCATCAGGTTAGTTGGCCGTTTTCTGTATTACTGTATTTGATGGAAAATTTGTAGACCAGCCTAAGTCTTGTATTAGGCCTATAAATTATGTGCAACAATTTTTGTAAGTGGCTTATTTTCCTAATATATTTTACTTTTAAATAATGTTTCCTGTAATTATCATATGGGCGCCCTTGAGGCCTAGTGTATGTTATTGTCCATTGTGGAGGGCATGTGCTTCCCTTAAATCTGCTTATGCTCATGGGCAAATTTTCGTGAGGGGGGGCACGAAATTTTGAGAAGAAAGGTGTGGATCCTCTCGAATTTCATGAGGGGGTTACGGGAACTCTCACAGAACAACAATAAAAATTAATAAGATATCTGGTTCGTGAGATAGTAGATGGACCCGCCACTGGGTCTAGGCCTATTATAAGCCAAGTTGATTGGGGTACGATAGAGGTTTTAGACTTTTTATTTAAGTTATCACACTTACCTTAGACTAAAATGGTGACTCTAAAATAGGGGATTGAATCCTGGTTTGGTGTACTGAGGGTGGTATTTTTCTAAATGGTTCCTCTCACGCAGTAGCCCTACAGGTACGCTATATTTAATCTAAATTCAACTTTACTCATCTCTAACACATTAGCGCAATTAGTACAAATGCATATTATAACCTAACGTGCCATGAAGCAGTAGGGGCCTACTAAAAATAAAGTTAGGCCTATTTTATCCCATGCTTTAATGGGAATATGGCAAGACTTTAGGCAATGTAATAGGCCTATCACATTTACTAAATTCCTGCTAGATTTCCATTTACTTACCACAATATTAAATTTTAAATCTCCTTTTCCCCCTTAAATTTTTTTTTTTTTTTTTTTGGCAGGCACAACCAAGACACTTCTTAACCACCTCCAAAAACACCCAGGCAAATACAAATAATTTTTAGATGAAAACAACAAGAAGGATCTGCCCGCACCTGCTCCTAGAAAAGATAGGACAGTACAACAAAACATCCAGACTATGCTTAGTAGAGAAAAGATGGTCTCATCACACCCGTATGCTCAAACCACCACTAACAAGATTACAAATATGCTTGTAAAAGGACTTTTACCATACAGCTTTGTTGAATTGGTTAAACATTTTGCTCCCAACTACAAGATTCCTGCACGAACTACGTTCTCTCGGAATTATGTATCAGTGCTCTACCAAGAGACTCGGGATCGTCTCAAAACAGAGTTTCTTCAAGATCTCCCATTTGTACAGGCACTAACCCTCACATCTGATGGCGGGACATCTCGTGCCACAGACAGCTATGTCAGTCTAACTTGTCATTACCTGAATGACAAATATGACTACAAGACATTCACTATGGAAATCATTCCAATGAATGAAAGTCATTCTAAAGCCAACATAAAATCTAGACTTGAGCAATGTGTTGTTAATTGGGGCATTTCACTGGAGGACATGACAATCCCAATTTACTGCATTTCTGATAATGCATCCAATTTCCGCTCTGCTGCCAAAACACTATTTGGTGACAAAGCCCGTCCTTGCTTTGCACATTCTCTACAGTTAGCTGTTGTCGATTCCAAATCTGAGTGTCCTGGTGTGAAGAAGCTGTTACAGAAGGCAAAAAACATTGTGGGTCATTACAGGCGTAGCTCTCAAGCATGGGAACGCCTTCATAGTCTGCAAGAGAGAATGCAGGTACCCCAGCTGGAGCTTATTCAGTATGTGGAGACTCGCTGGAGTAGTGAGTATTGCATGCTTCAGCGGATTGTTGAAGAGAAGGGCCCCATCGCTGCTGAACTAGCACAGTCTGAACACAATATTGAACCGCTGACAAATGCAGATTGGGCTCAAGCAAAGGGTGTGTTGGAAGTTCTTAAGCCACTTGCTCAAGCCACAAAGGAAATAAGTGGCGATTCATATCCAACCTCTTCGATGGTCATACCCATCCTACACTGTCTGAGTTCCCATTTAAACTCTCGCATACAAAGGCAAGAAGAAGGTATGACATTTGCGAGAAGCCTTTTAAAGACACTTAAGTCTAGATTTCCATTGAATGAAGAGGATGAAATATTTCGCTTATCTATGTTAACGGACCCAAGATTCAAAGGTGTAGTTATCAATAATATTGTTGCTTCAGCAAATTTGTCAACTGCTTTAAGAAACGAACTATACCGTGATTTTGAAGAAATGGATTCAACAGCTGATGAGCCAGAACCATCAACTTCAAACTCTGGACTGTGGTCATTCTTCGATTCTCTACCAAACGAGAGAAAAGAGATGAATATTTCTGAAGAAGTTGAAAAGTATTTATCTGAGCCTAGGGTGAATAGATCCACAAACCCTTACCATTGGTGGAAGCAAGAAGGGTGTAGTAAATTCCCAAATGTCGCTAAGGTTGCGCTTAAATATCTTGGTATTTCTGCTACGCAAGTCAGTAGTGAGAGACTATTCTCATCAGCAGGAAATGTTGTTATAGCCCGACGAGAGTGTTTACTCCCTGAACATGTACAACAGCTTACCTTCCTCCATAGCAATCTTAAAAAGAATAAGTAAGACTTCAATAAAGCATAATAAAACCAGACTCAAAGAAATATATTTTTTACCTACCTGCTAAGTATAAAATAAAAAGGTGTTTTTTTTTGTTGTTTTTTTTGCATAGAGGTAAAGTGATTAACATTATCAAGTTGGCAATAAGCTACAAATATTAGTGCTAGAAACAATAAATAGCCTATAATATTCAGTTTAATGCTAGATAAATACCTATATTTAATAACAATATATTAATAGTTTTACTCAAAATAAAATAGAAAAATATTCGAACTTCGATTCGGCTTCGAGAATATTTCACATATTCGACTCGACTTCGATTCGAACCAAAAAAGTGGACTTCGCACACCCCTACTATATTAAGCCTTTTTATATAAATGAATGCACTAAAATCAATTAGGAATTATTTGATGGCATAGTTGATTGTAATATTTCATCATAAGCTGATAAATCAAGATATTTAATCACCTTTTAGATTTTTTCATATCAATACTTATTTGTAGAGATGGGCCACTCGAATCCACCGAATCCTGACAAGTATTCGAGATTCAAGTATTCGGTGTTTTACTGGATTTGATGATCGAATCTTTCACCTCATAACCAAAGTACAATATGTTGAATTCAAAAATTACTTAGTTAGGCCTACTTGAAAAGGACAACTTAATTCGTAATATTTATTTTGTCGGACGAAAGAGATAAACAGGAATAAAATCTTTAAAAAAAAATGTTAGGTGTGGAAAATCTTACGTGCCTATACCTTAACCTCCCAAACATATGGGAAACTTGGACTCGACCGTTTAATCACATGCTCACTTCTAAAACTTTCACCTCACGAACAATCTTGTAAATATTTTAATAAACACATCAAAACTCTTCAAAAACTGAAAATCAAAACTAGAATTACAAATAAACTCGAAATAAACTAAACAAATTACGGCTTTTTTTTTAACCAAAATAAGAACACATTACGGTTGATACAAAGTCAGCCGCCATTACACACGATATAGTCAGTCGCCATGACGTACATTATGTTTACTCGCCCGAGGGATGATTAAAATAATGATACTGTTAATTCTTACTACCCAACTGGTTTTAATTATCTACAACTATGTAAAGAACCCCAATTTATTGCATACGATCCTTAAGTTAGACATTTTGTTGGGTTTCATGAAAAGTAAATACTGTCAACAGTCAGACAGCGATAAAACTGTTTTTCATCTCTACCGGCGTACGTATCGTATATTGATTGTTTGTTTAAAATCGATTCAGGTAATCTGATCACTTAGTAAGCCCTCTCAAGTTTTAAGAATCAAATAATGACTTGCTAATCCATTATTTATTTTTAAATCGATTTTAACTTATTATTTCTTTTAAATATGTTATTGAAGTAATTGTGGAAATATTCAAACGTGGTCCTGCCTTATAAAATGGGAATGAACAGATTGTAGTCGAAAATATGTTCGTGTTTTAAATAGAATGTATTCTCATAAATCGATATATCGCAAGAATCGAATATATTTGTTTTCTACGCAAAAATAGATAATGGGTATAAAAGAAAATAATAATAAAACATACTTAAGCATTATTTAGTTCACTATTTCCAATCAATGTTTAATTGTTAAGCACGTTGTTTTAGTCTTTATTAAAAAATATCTGTATTTTTATTTTTGTTATTTTAATACAATAAAATATACTTTATTGATGATTAAAGTTGATCAAAGGATAAATAGGCCTAATCTGTTTATTTCACGTTTTCTAGAAACTCAACCCATTCTAACAACACTTTTAAAAATAACTAAAAGACACTAAATTTTTGATTGATTTGATTTTTAAACAATAATATGAGTCTAGATTGTTTAATTTGGCTGGATTTTAACCTGTATTTTGGAGGGAGGGGGGGGGGGGTGATTATAATTGAAAGCATGATTGAAATAAACCTTAATTCACAGTTTAGGCCTATATTGTGTAATGTAGGTCTATTTGTAAATCATTAAAATTTATAACGATTTGCTAGGATTCGGATTTGATATTCGAGATTCGAAAATAAAATGTGGATTCGGATTCGACACAACTCTACTTATTTGTAATGTACACCTTTTACCATTTAATCTGGCAGTTTACCTTGACAGAATACACTATGGCCCTATGCTACTATATTATACTGTAATCCATCAAGGTAAGACTTCTACCTTTTAGGCTAAACGGAGTATTATAGCTATCAATATTTTAATTGGCAAAGTAATGTAACTGTTGCAACCAAAGTGAATCTTCATATAGCCTAACTTGTATAATAATAAATAAAACTTGATCTAAGTGAACAGTTATACAATGACAATACAAGAACAGAAGTGCCAGAAGGTGGACGTATGTTAGATGCGCTCTACGAGAAGTTCCTGAAAAACACACAAAAAATTCAGAAAAGTAAGACAATTGGTTAATTAAGTGTCGAGGATTGTGTGGAAGTTTTCGCAAAAGTGAAACTTGATGGCTTGTTAGTAGCTGGAAAACATCCTATTCAGGATGCCTAAAGGAGACAGGAAGAAAAAGCCGAAGGGGACGGATTCCGAGTCTGAAGAGGAGGAGTTGAATGAGAGTGCTGGAAAATAAAAATGTGTGCCAGAGAATGACTGTGATGCACAACTTCATCGACAACCTGTTCCATGAAAAGATCACCGCTGGTGTCATGGGCAAGCTCGAGTTTGAAGTAGACAAACTGCTATTGATAATAGCGAACCACGAGGGACAAATCCAGCAACTGGACAGGGAGAACATGCATCTTAGAGAAGATACAAGAGGAAGTGACAACGAGGAAACTCACCTTTGAACAGATAGCGGACCAGGGAGCTCCTGACCAGCAGATTATGAGAGAACAAGACCAGCAAGGGCAGCAGGATACAAAGGAAATTCAATCAAAGCTAAATCCAGCTAAGGACAGAATCAGGATCCGTTCCATCAGGCCAGCTGATAAGTTAGTGGTCGTGGAAACTAGAGGACACAAACAGGGTAAGACAGGGTATCCTGGTACTTGAGGGGCTCAAGTGTGAGGACCCAAGGAAAAGACGATCTTTGATGTACTCACAGACATGACAGTGGACCAACTAAAAGAGACAAAATCTAGAAGGGAAGATTACGTAGAAGGAGTTTGATGAGGGGTTCGAGCCGATATTTCGGACGGGGAAGAGGGAGAGGCGTGTTACCAACCACATCACTTAGGTTTCACTAAGAGTCCGAAGTTTGCTGGTTGGGGGCCGCGTCTACCTCCGATTCAGTAGCGTCTCGGTAAAGGACTTCCTTGTGGTGACAAGGTGCAATAGGTGCAGGGACTTAGAACACCGGGTTAAGTTCTTTCCAAAGAAAGAATAGGTGTGTGGGCATTTTGGCCACAAGTTGAGAGACTGTAAGGAAAAATTGAAGAAGTGCATCCCTTGCTCTAGTAGAGGGAGAGAAAGCGTAATCACCTGAATACCAGGGAGTGCCCCACGTACCAATTGCTTCTGGACAGACAAATCCAAAGCATGGACTATGATGAGTGGTGACAACAGTGAGATGGAAGTAAAGTTAAGCCCAGTAGTAAGAAGAAAAATTCACCCTCGAGGATTTGGAGAAGTATGAGCAGAGCACAGAAAAGGTAAGATTGCCAAGGTTCCTGTAGCCTTCTCCAGGATTGGTTCATTATATTACCGGCCACAGACTATACAGGGCTGCTCTCTTTGAAAAAAAACTAACGGACACAGGAATATGTGGAGGCGACGCTGTAGCACGTGGTGCTAGAGTGCATATTTTCAGCTGCGGAAAGGGAGATAATGCAAGTCCCTTTGAAAGCGGGTGCTATTTACAAAATATATTCGCGACATGGATTGGTGGAGACTCCTAGATCAATTCACAGACTTTCGAAAAAGGAGAGGAACAAATATGTATCAAACATGAAAAATAGGAGACGGGACAACGAGGCAAACAGCAAATAGACAGGACTGATGATGAGAGTGGCGCTACTGGAAGTAGGGACTAGACATCGGATGAAAGATGACATGATCCAAAACTGGTAAAAAGACAATTAGACTTAAAAGGCTAAGACGTTGCGGGAGGAGGGAACATCTGGTTATCCGGAGCACAGCTGAGGAAAGGCACCCTCTGAAGCCATTAGCATGAACTGCTGAAGAACTGGGGAACGCCAGAATGCCAGCTGGGAAGTATATTATTGGAGTGATTAGGTGTAAGATGGAAGAACTAACCCCTCACTCGCATAGTTTGACCCACTTGGAAACAAGTGTTGTTGCTGGGCTGGAGCTGTCAGGCATCTGATCCGTTAACCCAGTGGCTCAGATGGCTGCTCTCAGTTCAGAAGATGCGACTGGGACTAACATCAGAAGATCCTGCAGCTGCCGAGATGAAATTATTTGTAAATTAGGTTAGTTTTTTTAGTCTCTTTTTTTTAATGTAGGTTAAGTTATTTCTAGGTCTATACAGGTGGTGGCTTAGGATGGAAATAGGCGAAGCGAAATCTTCGATAGGGCGCCTCCCCAGGTGGTGGATAGGGGGATGCTCGCCACCGCTGGAGTTTTCGCTGATTCTGGGGACTATTAGATCCAGAGGTCAGTGGGACAGCCAGCGGTGGAGAGTACCCGGGGCGGACCAACTAGTAGGACAAAAACTATGTAGTAGGATTATAACGAGACAGATTAGGTGCAAATTACATAATTTTATTGTTTAAAAATTGAATATGGTATAATAGATGATGTAGACCAAAATATGTGAGTAGATTTAAGTCCCCAACTACCTCTAAATGTCGGTATAGATGAAAATTAAATAAATATACAATGACAGTAAAAGGCATAATCAGTTTAAACTTTACAATCTGAACTCTTTAAGCAAATGTAATTATAATTACCTACAAATCTCTTTAACCATTAACTATTTTAACATATCTTCACCAGTATCCAAAGCATTGCTCATGTTGGCCAATAATGGGGGAGTTTGGGGTTGTTTTTCTATGCAAATATAGGTACATTTCCTTTAAAATGCTACCTTCCTCATCCAGGTGTTTTAATCAGAGTGAAAGGGTAAAAAAACATTTTTAGGGGCTGTAAAACAATCTAACTTGAATATAATCATCCAAATCAAAAGCCAAGAGTTGTAATAATGAATAAATAATACAACTTTTATTTAGCTTTAATAGACACACTTCTGTACATCGATAACTACTTTGGTCGACTGTTTCCGATATATATCAAGTTTTCTACAACTTATAATTCACTTTCAAGTTTATGTTGTTGAGTAGTTTATATAGTATACACAAAAAGAAGCTTCACTTCCTATACCACATTTGAAGGGTAGTCATTCGTTTAACTTTCTTCTGAAGCTGGAGGACTCCGTACAATAGAGCTTCTGCTGTTGGTGGACAGCCTAAAACAATATATTAGTTTAGTCAGAGTGTGTTCTGGTAAGCTGAAAAGGTACATTTCCACAGTGATATTCATGAAACTATTTAAAAAAAAACTTCAATAATGTGGTGAAAATAGAATTCATATAACCAAATATTAAGAGTTCTCGAATCAAAGTTTAAAATAATCCAAAACTTTTGATTTCTTCCAACATCACTTTCACATTTAAAAATTGTGGAAGTATAATGTTTTCATAAGAGATTAAACGTTGAAAATAGGATAGAAGGGTAAGGTCTACAAATTACCAGAAAAATTTAGCCCTAAAAGCTCACGATTAAAAACACAACATAATACATAGTGATGTAATGTTCGGGGTACATCAGTCCCTTATTCAGCAGAAGAGTAACGCAGACTAGACTATGGCACCATCACAAGTTTCCAACTTATTTGTCTCACACAGCTGCAAAATACCCCCGTCCTTTCCCACACCATTAAATTTGCTACAGAACAAAGATGACTGTTTACCAAAGAGAGTTAACAGGCAGTACCTACTGGAACAATAAACAGGTGTTATTTCCATCCGAACCCTTGCCAGGAGGGGAATGGATATATTCTCATTTTCCCGACCATGAGATCCTGTTTGCCACTTCTTTTTTTTTTAATATGCTAGCAAATAAATTATCTTCAATGGTATAAAGTTACACATACATCAAAAAACACAAAGTAATATTTATTTTAATAAAATTAATCAATGCTTGATAGCTTGAAAATGCATGGTAAGGTAGTGTCACTACAGCAAGTGATAGCTATCCTTTCAGTTTGGCTTATTTCACTAAGTTAGGCCTAGATAGGAACAAACACACTTCTCCGTTCATTTCTTCTTACACTTTTAATGAAGAGAGAAGTGTGATTGTTACTTTACATTACTGTGCAGTGTTTCTACAGTGTCTTATTACACATTTATTTTAATAATGTATTCCATGCTACAGGCTGTAGTGATTATAATAATAGTAAAATAGTTAACGATGCTTTCCATTGTGACATTTAGCCAACAGAACTCATTGTTGAACAATAATAACATTATGAGAAGGTGTTTGTGCCTTTAAACACAAGATGATTGTACCTGGTACATAAATATCAACAGGAATAATTCTGTCACAGCCTCTGACCACAGAATATGAGTAATGGTAGTAGCCTCCACCATTAGCACAGCTACCCATGGAGATGACCCAGCGTGGCTCGGGCATCTGCACAACAAACAAAGTATATTTAGCAACATCACTAAATACTGTAAATAACATTATAAAAAGTTTAAAGTAGTAATCATTAACTCATTTTTTTAAATTATGGCTACTAAAAATATCAGTTTAATTAAAACTAGGCTTATCACTTGAGAGAGTACATTTTAGTAAATAAATCATTGAAATTTCATCTAAAAACAAAATACATATTGACCTGCTTCAGGTGTCACTCTCATGTTAGACTAGACTGCCGATGACAGGTAAATCGGGATTTGTATCCCTGTCAAGGTGCTAGGAGGTTTTTTTCCAAAATGATTTTCTATACTACCTTCATGCAAATTGGGGTACTCTTCCTCTAAATTCAACTTTGCTCGTCCCTAACCCATTAGTGTGTAACCTTAACAGGTAGTAAGATATGGAGCCAAAGAAAAAACATTTGAGTGTACAGTACTTTGCTTGGTTTAAAAATTCTAGATAAAAAATGTGTCTTTAAAATATCTAAAATATTTAAATAAATAGCAAATATTTTTTTTAAATTTTTATAAGTGAATTAAAATAATTCACTAGTAAACTCTTTATCAAATATACTTTAGAATGTTTGGCATTTTAGCCAGGTAAATGAAATAAAATTATAAGAACACAATAAACTCATTATTACATTTTATCATACATATTATTATTATTATTATTATTATTATTAGCACCGCGTCTTACTACCCGTTCGGGTTATACACACTTACGCTAATGTGTAATGGTAGGGTGATTGTGAGATGAAATGGAGACCTACAGTTTAAGTGGAATCCGAACCACAGTGGAGGCCTGGCATTCCACACATTCACAAGATGTCTTGTTTATCATACAAACCATGGATAAAACAAATTCACAAAGGCAAATAAAAATACCTAGATGTTCAACTACTGCAAACAGACATACCAAAACCAATGCTATCCATTTTTTAATCTGAAGCTATGTATATAATTTGCTATATTACTGTCAACTACTAAATAAGATATTTTTAACTAACCTTTAAATCTTTCAAATAAATAAATATTTTTACTTTATCTCAACTCCTCGGAGGTATAAGTATTGTGATCGGAAAAATAAATTGAACTTGGGATTTTTTAACCCTATAAAGTGGTTTTAGTGATATCGTCTGTATCTATCCATATAGATGAAACCATTTTAACAATTGGGCTAGAGCTTGAATATCTAGGGTTTTCATAGGGTTCCCCAGGGAGTTATATAAGAATTAGATATCTAACCCTGAAATTAAGAGTAAGTTACTGAAGGCCAATAAAAGAATAAAACTCAATTTTTCAAAACCCACTATAACAATCTTGATTAGATTTTGTATTCAGATATTGTTTAACATAACATACCAAATTAATAAACTAATTCTGCACCTAAAAAATGTAACAAAAGTGAGATATTTTGTTTCTCGGTGACAATTAAATGCACAAGATGGTTGCACAATGTTTTCTTTATAACACGTTTACACAGGATCACAAATAACACCCAAAAGATTAAATACTGAAAAAATAACTTGAAAAAATGTTTATGTTTAGTATCTGTTGGGATTGTTTCTAAATATGTGGTCAATGTTAAAAACAAATCCATTCACCAAGAAGAACTGTAAAGAAGTTGAGAAGCAACCTGTAAAAGAAGTCTTATTTGAAATATATATCTATAAAATTAATAGTTTCAAAGCAATAAGCAAAAATATATATAATATTTTTATTCAGGTATGTGAAATTGGTTGTTATGCTCAATGGTGGACAATGTTTCTGTAGCAGTGTATATTATTTTATTTATGCTTTCTTGTGGAATGTTTAAGCAACAATGTATGTTATTTTGTGCCACAAATCTTATAGCAAATATATATTTCGAGATAAACGAGAGAGAAAGTACGTGTAGTGCAATTTATTTTCTCTGCAGTAAAATGAATGAATTATCAAAAAGCTTGTTAGGTATATTTAGTTTAGTCTAGAATATGTTGATGTGGTGATAATAATAATAATAATAATAATAATAATAATAATAATAATAATAATAAAATTTTGTCATCAAACCATCTATATTTTGACTCGTAATAATATATGTTAACCTCATCCATAATGGTGGAGATATTTCAGTTATTAATGCAATCTAGCAGTAAAATTAAGAAACTTTTTTTTTAAATAAAAATATACGGTTACCCCAAACATTATTTACATTAATTATTGCAGAGTAAAGAAAAATATTAAAACTTTGCGATTCAATATTTGTAAGGCTGATTGATTTGAACTTGAAAACAAGTTTGTTTGCTTTCAAGTGGTACTTCACACATCTTTTGTGAAAACATGGTTTGCTAAAAGTATATCCATACCTATGACCAAATTTGACAATAATATTGTGACTGTGTTGTGATCCAACATGCAGACTTCTGATCCTGGTCATGTAATAGGATTTTTTATTCAAAAAATCTATAATTTCATAACAGCACATAAGTCGGTCTTAACGTATGCTACTTAATATAATTTTAATATTCTTTACAAATAAAAATTTGTAATGCTTGTAATGATACTGTTTTAGGCCCCTCTCATTTATTTGAAAAGTCGTGGATGAAGTATTTTTCTTTAAAGAACTGTATGTAAATTTTCCTTTGAATACTTCATTCATGGATGACCATGCAAATTTGAACGATTTTATTTTCAGTACAAGATTTTAAATTCAAGTTATATCCTCATTATTAGTACCACTTTAATTATTATTTATTTTACTGAGTTTCAAGCCCATAAGGCATTTTCAGAAGTAAATTCAAATATATTATGTTTAAAAACTTCTATCATTCCATTTAAAAATGTGATGAGTTTGCCACCTTTTACTCAATATGAAGATAGCCTTCACAGCATCAGACTGTCAAAAGCTCTCCTATTGGTTGGTTTTAACACTAAAGACAAGGGGTCCAAGAAGCAAGGGGTGGGTATTATATAAGGGGCTGGAGCAGTTTCTGTGTCACTCTGGCTCTCCATGTCAGTTGGTTCAGGGAGTAATGCCGGGATCACAATCAACTTAACGTGAACTTAACGTAAATGATCTCTTTGTGTGTTTAAATGGAAGTGATCACGATGCACTTAACTTAATGTAAAATATGTCTTGGGAGGTCTTTTACTTTACTTTACGTTGAAGGGTATCACGTGATCTAGCCAGCCAATCATTATGCGAGTGACGTCAACAGGGCTATTTAGTAATTCATTTGTTGGTATTATGACCAATGTTTATTCTTTAGCGTAAGTTCTACTGATCAGACATTGAAACAAAATAATTAAACTAAAATAGGGAACTAAATTTATCAAAAAATTTTAGTAATAGATATTTATTATTTTGATTGAAAACTGTAAAATATGTCTTCTATGCAAATATAACACAGATCATCACTTTACAAATAGTACTAAACCACAGATCATACTCAAGAATGCATATGTTTGGCTCGAGTTGTTACATTAAGTTTACGTTAAGTTGATCGTGATCCCGGCATAAGAGCTATGTCATTTTAATGTTGAATTTAATATATTAAAAGTGTAATGAATTAAATAAATCGTATATAAACATTGAAATTTACTAATTTCAACAATTATAAAAAAAACTAATAACTAAATCCTACGGTGTGAGTTAGGCGTATCATCGGATTATCACATAGCCATGTGATAGCAAGTGCGCAGTAAGGCAACTGGTATCCTAACCCTGGGGTGTGTGAGCATAAAAAAACTGTATCAAAACATGCTATAAAAATGTCTTGATGCTTTAAAAAGACAAACTCGTTAGTTAAATTACTGCCAAAGAATCAATAGTTTAACATAGTATAGTTTATTTACAATGTATTTTATTTTTACCTGGTCATATACTTTGCGAAGAGCTGGCGCCATCTTGTTGGTAAGAGTCCCGGCCACAATAATGACATCAGCTTGGCGTGGAGAAGCTCGGAAAACAACACCAAACCTGTCCATGTCATATCGTGGAGCGGCAATATGCATCATTTCCACAGCACAACATGCCAGTCCAAATGTCAAGGGCCACAAGGATCCCTAAGAAATATATCATACAATTGTACATATTGACACAGACTTGGATCAATCCATATTATAGTTATTTATTCACCCCCTTCGATGGTCACATAGTCTAAAGCAGTGGTTTCGTGAAGGGGTGCCAGGGTTTCCATGAGACAATTATGCATAATGGTTATAAAAACATTATTAATGCTTGTAAATTTTAATGCTAAGCATTCATAAACATCCTTCTCATTAGCAGCGTATCCAGTTTAATTATGAAAATAAAATTAAATGAAACTTTTTAACACTTAACATTATTGAATTCTTAAAAAAGTTATTAAAAAGTGGACAAAGATTAGTACATTTTGAAGTTGTATTATTTTCCCCATGCAAAATATGTAACACAAATGTAAGAGCTAAATTAATATTTTTATTGAACTTAATTTATAACATGAGATTACTACTCAATTTTTTTTTTCATAGCTAAAAAACTTGTAATATAGTTGTAGACAGAAAGAGGATGAGACGTGAAGAGACAGGGGTTCCTCATTAGGTTTCGTAGGATAAATAGTTTGGGAACCACAGGTCGAAAATGTATCACTCTTTCAATAGGCTGGATGGCCTAAGATGAGATCGGGGTTTAAATACTATGAGTGTACTAACGGTGGTTTTTACTAGATAGTTTCTCACTCCCTTGTCACGAAAATGAGGATGTATTCCCTATAAATTCTATCTTTCTAATCTCAATAACAGTAATGTAATTATTATTATTATTAGCACCGCGTCTTACTACCCATTCGGGTTATACGCACTTACGCTAATGTGTAATGGTAGGTGATTGTGAGATGAAATGAAGGGCCTACAGTTTAACGTGGAATCCGAACCACGGTGGAGGCCTGGCATTCCCCACATTCACAAGATGTCTTGTCAGAGGTGAAGAGTAATGTAATTAAGATACATGTAAGGGTAGGACCTCAAATTCTTAAGGATATTCGAGAAAGTTTTGAATTTGAGTATCAAATCCACACACAAACAAAAAAAAAAAAAGTTCAAGTGAAACTTGTTTTAAAGCTCTAATACTGCTTCTGAGCCAATTATAAGATGAACTTAACAACCAGGCTCCAGACCAGTAATTTAACACAAATGATTTCATAAAAATATTGTAATGAATAATGCACTTTAATGGTTATAAAAAGACTTTCGAGGCATTTAATTTAAGGGAACACAATGAAAGAGGAGAAACATGGGAAAACTTGTGTTTTTTTTTTGTTTTTGTTTTTTTCGGAAATACCATCCCCCAAGCACAAATGATTACAATACTATTTTAACAGAAATTTAGTTTTCCTATCGCTAACATAATGACTTGGCTAATTTTAATTTGTTTGTAAAAGGTAGTGAAGGAAATTGTGTTGCCGGTTGTATCTCATAATTTATAAGTAAATTTATATTAATATGCATGAGAGTGTACAGAAAAACATATTCATGCAAATATATTATACTTAAAGTAGCCCCATGGCTTCTTTGGTGCTGACTGACAGCTCACAACTGACTTCTGACAGTCAACAATTAGGTATATACCTAAATTTTGACCGTCAGAAGGGACAGCTGCTAAACACATGTTTTTTGCAAATCATATGGTTCGGCGTAGGGATACATAATTTGGTCTGGTAACTTTTCAAAGCTTTTAACTGTCAGCTGTGAGCTGTCAGTCAGCACCAAAGAAGCCATGGGGCTACTGTACTAGAATACATAAAAAGTAGGTTTTTATTTATCTTATTTAATACTTGACGGAGTAATTAGAATTGTTAGGGATGGTTTAAGGCAGGCATGTCAAACTTGTTTGGTTATAAGAGCTACATTGAACAATGAAAACAATGAGAAAGCCTCATTTGAAAAAGAAAAAAAACTCCATCTTAATGTCTTATTAATAAAAAATAAAAAGTGTAGGCCTCACATATAAAACCTTATATTTTTTACCAAAAATTTTGAGCCTTTTATTTGCAACAATGGTGCTAGTATCAGGCTTTAAATTTTATGTCAAAGTCATTTTTATAATTGTTGGCAAGTGTGCATTTGTAAGATAAGAGATCTTGGGTGATTGATTTCATTTCATGTAAGAAATATATTGTGAACATACATATGTGTATGTTCTGCCAAACAGTGCACATTATTATTTTCTTAAAATTTGAAAAATGACACCTGAAGACAGGAAATGAACCTGGGACTTTTGGCTTAGCGCACCAATGCTCTAAATCCATTAATTGTACCATGCCTATGGTTATTCTTCACTCACCATAGACTCTGCCTTAAAATATGAGTGAAGAATAACCCTGGGTACAGGACAACTCCTGGATAGCTCAGTGGTAAAGGCATTGGCACGCTAAGCCAAACGTCCCGGGTTCAATTCCTGTGTCCAGTTGTCATTTTGTAATTTAAAGAATATGATATTTAGATGTGGTTTTAACTGTACTTTTGGTTAAGTGTAAGACAAGGAAAACTAGCCTTAAATTCGCCAAAAGTTTCAAAATAAAGACAAAAAATAAATTAAATCAATAATTCCACATAAGTGCTGTGCAAATTTGGGAATTGATTCATATCGAAAGCGTATATATTTGGTACACTAACTTCACATGCTAATCTCCAATTTATGACAAATTTTCAAATACCACATTCCGAAGTGTCTTTCTTAATCTTTAATAGGGTTGCATTGCACAATGACGGCTCATCATATGGTCAGCAGGCTGCACAACATTTTGAATTGAGCCGCGATTTTGACATACCTGGTTTAATGTGTCACTCTCGCAATAAACTAGACAGCTGATTACAGAGAGATTGGAGTTCAAAACCCGGTGTGGTGTACCGAGGGTGGTTTTTCTTAAAAGGTTCTCCAATCTTCAAGCAAATATGATTACACTTCCTCCAAATTCAACCTTCCTCATCCCTAACACATTGGTGTAGTCAGCACATACACATATAACCCAAACGAGTATTAAAACGCGGTGTTAAAAGAAGTATTGTGACGTTAAAGTGACTGTAAAATTTTGCTCCATAATATCACTTATTGGACCTTTATACTTGATTAAAAAATATTAAATAAAAAAAATTGTTCGCTCTTAAACAGCATTAAGGTGGAAGGGGAAGGGAGAGGAATACAGGTATAGGTTAGTATTTTTGTATTTCTTATAACAAAAATAATGTTTGCCCAAAATAAATATATATTACTCCATTAAATACATTTAGTTTAATTTGACACACATATCAATCTTAACAGTTCTTGAATATGTGACATGGGCAATGTGGAATTGGACAAGGAATTTTTAATTTTATTTAAAAAGTTTATCATAAAATGCCACTATGCTCACAACTAATATTCAAACACTGTTGAGACCTCTATGTGAATCAAACTAAACTAAACATCTTCTGGATCAATATTTTAATTTTTTTGGTCCAAAAGGTGTTTTGTCATCAAACCTGCAAAAAAAATACTTCCTTAACTCACATCTCCAGCCATAAGAGATTGTTGAAACAAAAGCGGGCTAGGTAGTTGTGATTGGAATTCAAGTGTAAAATGTTAGATGTTGGTTATTTAACTTTTTTAGTTAATCATCTGTTTATTACTTGTATCTAACATTTTTGGAGGTAGTTACAACAATTATGTTCATATTTTAGAGATAATTCATAATACACACTTTTCTGCCCCAATTGAGTAGGTCATCGAGTCGAGCCAAAGCGTACTCGGCCCAATTGCTTGTGTTTTGAAATGGTGAGTATGGTTGCGTTGCTGCTACATCTAAAACACATTTAAAAAGTTCTAATAATACTTTTTGAATGAGTTTTTCTATAATAATAATTAAACTAGACAATTTGGTTAGATATTATATATATATATATATATATATATATATATATATATATATATATATATAATATATGTATGTATGTATGTATAGATGTAGTTTAAAAAGACAAGGCTAGAGAGTTTACTAACAAAAAAAACACTAAAAAATTGTGCAAAAACTTTTTATCACACCATGAGTTTGCTCCTTATTTAGTGAATGCTGAATTGAAGCAAATAAACAAGGCACATTTTGGAAGTATAAAGGCACCCTTTCTGCATTCACGTGGAAACAGGTTTGAATCTATTAGTGCAAATCTACCAACATACGGCTCGCTAAGTACTTTCTTTACCATCATGAATTGTAGTTTGTTGTAAAAACAAACAAAAAACAAATAGGGTATTATATGTTCTCATAAAATTTAGCTTGTGAAGACTTTTAAAATTAGTGAATTAATCCTGTTGCATAGGCCTACATCCCCAGATTATTAGGAGAATATATAAATATATATATATTTATATCTCCCAGATTATTAGGTATATATGTTACAAAAGTTTTAAAAGAAGTTGTGTTATTTTGTCATATGCAGGACAGCGCTGTGACAGAAAAAAAATTGTTGTGCCATTGCCTGTTGGTAGGTCAGAGATGGATGATATATTAGACGACGACCAAGATGAACGTTTGGTTGTCTAGCAATTGCATTGTACAGTAGTCTCTCAGAAACTCTACATTTCGTGTAACACAACACACGCACGTGCATACAGTTGTTGGTGCCAGTCATCACAATCCAAGGTCATTCAACTGTATAACCTCTCCGATTGTTCGTGTAACTCGAGTGGAATAGTCGTGCTCTGGTGTTTTTACAAGTGCTGTGCGTGTTAGTTTTCCAATTCAGCAACTTGTTACTCGAATCAATACAATATTATATATTTTATATGTAGCCTACAGTGCTGTACTGCATATATGTATATTACACGTATGTACGAGGGTCATTCAGTTAGTAAGGTTACATTTATATAGATCAAAAAATGCTTGTATTTAATTGAAATTCACAGGATATTTCACAAATATATTAAACTATTTTTCAACGTAATCGCCGTCGAGATCGAGAAATTTCTGTAATCAATGCACCAGACTTTTGTATACTCAGTGTCATAGACCTCTGCCACCAGCTCTTTCAGCCACTTCTTGACAGCTTCCTCGACCTCCTGATTGTTGGAAAAACATTTCCCACCCAAAAACTCCTTTAGTTTAGTGAAAAGGTGATAGTCCGAAGGCGCCAAGTTGGGTGAATGGGGGGTGACAATATCCAATCCAAACAATATCAGCAGATCCTGTGAAACTCGCGTGGTGTGGGGCCTGGCATCAAGCAGGAGGCTGACTCCCTAGGTTAGCATTCCCTTTAACGGTTCTGAATGGCTCTTATGAGTTTTTTTTAGGGTATTGCAGTAAGCCTCTGCATTAATGGTAGTCCCCTTAGGCATAAGATCCACCAAAAGGACCCCCTTACTGTCCCAAAAAACAGATGCCATGACTTTTTCGGCTAAATGGGTCTCTTGAACTTTTTGGTGATTGTCTTCTAGATTCTGGGATGTAGTCACACACCCACGTCTCATCCCCTGTCATGATAGAGTCCAAAAAAGCTTCTCCCTCCTGTGCAAAAGACCCAAAAATTCACACACGGCGGTCACACAATTTTGACGGTGCTTCGGTGTGAGCATTCTGGGCACCCATCTCGCACACAACTTATTGTAACCAAGTTTTTCCACACAATATCACCAAGGAGACTTCGGGAAATGTCAGGAAATTTTTCGTGAAGGTCGTCAAGTGTCACACGGCGGTCATTTCGCACTTGTTCTTCAATTTTTTGCACATGTTCATCAGAAATCCCTTTATGGTCTCTTACTCCTTGCCTCATCGTGAGTATCAGTACGGCCTTCTATGAACAACCTAACCCACTTTGTGACATGTTGTCGACTCATCACATTATCACCATAAACTTCCACGAGCTTCCGATGGGTATTCGCGGCTGTATTGTTCAGCATAGTCAAAAAATGAAAGACTGCATGGATCTCGCAGGACAGGAGGTGGCGGGAGCACGCGACGACCTCTCCATCGGAAGAATTTACTGTGACTGAACAAAACGGCCGACAAACACGCGGGATCAAACAAACTGACCGTTAGGATCCCCCTACACGCCAGATGTGCCAACTTCAAAACAAAACATTTCCCCTGGCCTCAGGAGCCCTTGTAACCTTACTTTCTGGATGACCCTTGTATATACACCATTATATTAACATAAAATATATTGTGCTGTACATATATTACTGATACTGTACCTACAATATTCAATACTGTACTGTGATTCATCTTTGTTTAGTAAACATGTCATAGTAAACATGCATCTTATGCAAGTTCATTCATAAAACTCGACATTTCAATGACTCAACACCATCTCGGTCACATTAGGTCGAGTTTTCGAAACTTTACTGTATCAAGTTTTTGCTATACAAAGTGATTCATTCCAATAGTTATAATGTGTCAAGTATTTGCAATAAATCAGGAAAACTATATTGTTATAATGAACTGATTATGTATTCATTATCACACACACACATACACACACCATCATAGACATAATACTTGTTCCTCGGACTCCAACCCATGTAAAACATCTAGTGAAGTACAAATGGGCCCAGTACAAACATGGTAACCAGAGTTGTCACATCCTTTGTCATCAGTGTTGCATAGCAACAGATATGTACATGGAGTCAGCGTCATGCTGTTACATGACAAGTGTGAGTCGCTGTCGGGTGTTACATGGGCGAAGGAAGCAAGGTGTTACAGTGTGCATCTCCCTTTAGATAAATTCTGGGACATTTCTTCTTAATTTATCTTCCTCCATATTCCAATACAATTAATAGTCTTTAAATAGTCCATTGATAGAAAAATCATAGGTATATTTTAAAAAAAACTTTAGACCTAAGAAATATAATTAGGCTACATTATTTCCGATAAAGTCAAACAAATATTCCAAATGCACATAATATTTATTATGTTATTACAAATAAGACAAAATGTGTTGTTATTACAATGTAGATTACCTGTTGTTTTTGGCTGCTGTGCAACAGAGGTTGTTTGATGCCGAGTCTGTAGAGAAGTCATCACACCTCCTTTCATAAAGGCTGACAAATGACTTCCTTGAGCATGTTGAATGGGATGCACTGCAATACATTAGTTAATAATACTTAGCACTGCGTCTTACTGCCTGTTCGGGTTATACGTTTAGTACATTAACTGTTAAGTTAAAAGATATTAATCGTTGGTTGGAAAATTCCTTGTAAATTCTTTGTTTTAACCAAAACCCCAACCCCAATTTTTTTTTACATAGAAAGTTTTAATCAGTTTGTTAAGGCTTTTTAAATAAGTAAAAATGTAAATTTAAGGCAAGGCTAGTTACACAAATATAGCCTGCCAACACGATAAGAGTGGTTTGTATTGTGTTACATGTGTAATTAGATTTATGTGATTTTACATTTCATTATTTGTGCTTGAATTTCAATTTAATAAGCTTAGCCATAAGTTACTTCTAATTTAGCTATTAGTTTGGTAATGTATTTCTTTCAAATAAATCAAGACATTAAAGTGCTGATTTTTGAAAACCTTAGCAATCTTAAATAAACCGATATGAATAGGCTTTAAATAAAATACAATAATAGATGAAAAAAGCATAAATAAAATCGTACCTTAAAATTATTCTAACTCACTCTTATCTTAGCAAGAACAGATTATACTTCTGTGACAAAATGCAATGAAAGAGTGTAGCATGCAACGAGTTGGAAATGTGGTTATAATTGAAACCCTAGACGACAAAAGTTTAGATAGGCCTGTATTACTGTAGATATTTCAAAAAATTAGCTAACATTAAAGATTGACTAGTTTCACTTTTACATTGAATGAATAAAAACTTACATTTAACTTATGTGACAGATTATTTAAATTGACTACTAAGCTTGTAGGCCCTACATATTTTAATTAGGCCTATAATAAATAAAACATCCTGGCCTAGTTGAAAAATAATATTCGGACAAGGAAATCAAACCTGCTTCTTAGCCAAAAGTTTCAGGTTTGATGCCAGTGTCCAGGGGTCATTTTAAAAACATTATTTAGGCCTACTGCTATGAGTTTTTTTAATACTTATGTTAAATTGTTCGTTATTGTTAAATGGGTTAGCAAGAACTAAAATCATATCTTGTGTAGAAACTTGTATTAATGACAAACAATGTCTTCTGAACAAAAAAAAACCTACTTAACAACTAATTAACAATCACAAAGAACACAGTTTAGTAGGTCTACAGGACAGAAAATTATTAAGTTATTAATTTTATGTTATTGGATTAAACCAACTTGTGGTTATATTAAAATTTCTACCTCACATTAATTTTATGTTTCTTAATCTATTCAAGCATTTCATGCACAACATGAGTGAAGTAAATTAAATAACTACCAGTTCTAGGATAGGCCTGGTTCATTTTAAATGGTGATTATAGCAAATTTACCCAGCATAACCTTAATTTTATTCGACCCATTAAATTTTAAATTAATTAGGATGGGCTATCTTGTAGTACAAAGTAAAGTTAATAAACATTAAAATTTTATGCAACATATAGGTAGGCCTATTCTAATGTAATTTGTTTATACCTCATATTGGCCTAATAACATAGCCTACATAAATAAAATACCGGAAAAAAAGTACCAGTAGCTACTATGTATTGTGGTTTTTACAATATTAACCATTCTTACTTAATAGTAACCTTTCAATTGGTACACACATGTTAGGTTATAATGGGTTTGCTTTCAATTATTATCATATTTAAACTAATTTTAAGTAAAGTTAGTGTATTCTTATATTTTAGATTGTCGTCATTATAGGCTCCTAAGTGTGAAAGTGAAATAACCCTCTTTCCATTTTTTAAAGGCACCTATCTTTCAGCATGTTTTATTAAGAGGAGATTAAAAAGAAAAGTGCAGAAAAGTGATTTTCCTAATTGAAAATACATTTTGAATATCTTAACGAAAAAAACACTTTTTGTGTTTCTCAAGTATGGGGTGAAATCAAAATAGTACGTCACAGACGATTCTGCACAATACTTTTTAGAATTCCATTTCATCAAGGTGTCAACTCGACTATATCTACCAAAATACTAAGTACAGTATGTGGGCCCTATTTACTTACTCAAGCTAGCCTAACCTAACGTGAAGACAGTTGCACTGAATCCAACAATAGATTAAAAAAGTTATGTGGGTGGAGTGATTTTCTGTTTCGTGTAAAGAATTAGGTCTTGTATGTGTTCAAGAGGGTTTGATTTATGGTGGAAAAATAATAAACAATGGCGGGAGGCTAGGTTATAATCAACTTAAACTTCAAAAAGGTTCCAAAAGCTTAACTCTTCGAAAGTTCGGAGGCTCAATATTTTAAAAGTAATAAACGAGTCCTTAAACTCAAATGGGTTGGAACCATTGGAAGAGGCCTAGGTCATATGAAATATTAGCTGCATAAAAACAAAATACTTCTTTTTAGAGAATAAATAATGTATTTAATTTGAGTAGACAGTTACGCTTACGTAACTTTCTTAAAGAATTTATCTTTAGACACCAAAGCTTGTTAAGTTAATAAGGTGAACGGTTACAACTTGAATTTTAAAATATGTAGTTATCTTCTGAAGTTGTAGTCAACGCAGCTATAGTGAGGAGTTCGATAGTAATACATCAACAAATTACTTACGTTGCTTTATTACGGTTCGCAACATTTTAACAGTAAAAAAGACCTTTACGTCTATAAATAAACTTCCATTCCATTCGCCAGCTGATAGGATCAGTTTTGCCAGTCTGAGCTAGAAACATTCTCTGCGCTTATTATAAAATTGTATTTTAAGATAAGTGTGGCTTATCTATTTAAAGTAATAGGTAGATATAGTAAAGTCAAAAATTAATTTGGAGTTTTTAAATGAAGTTTCTAGATTGATAAAAATTAATAAAATCTTAAAACATAATAAGAAAGACTATAATAATATAATAAGGCAAGTTTTCTTGATTTACTTGGTTACTTATTGGTATCAAGGGTTTATGACCAAGCAGTTCTGACCAAGGTGGAGTGCGAAAACGATTTTGAAATGTTTTAGTTAAACAAAAATGGCAGTTGAAGTAGAGTAGCTCTAAAAGCTGTTAGGTGAATTTATGTAATACTTAGTAATACTACTAGCGTACATGTACCGCAAATTGACGGAAAATAAGTTTTTTAATTTTATTCTTAATTAGATTGGTGCTTATCTTGACTGGCTCTAATATAATCTACACAACATATTAAGCTAAACAAATCTTCCCAAAATCAAACATGTAGTATGTATGTAATATTAAATAGGCTTAGATCATATAATACTCTCTATCTTTTATCCATAACTAAATGGTTTTTAAGGGCATACTTACTGTCATGTAATTAGCTAGTAATTGCTGTCCATTTTAATTTACAAAAACTTAAAATCCATTGACTACGAAGTTATACTCGCTTAAATCTAACAAAAGAGGTGATTATGCTACTTTGAATTTGCCACACAAAGTCTCTGCTCATTGGTCGTAACCTATTAATACCTATTCTATGGTCGTAACCATACTGTTAGCCTGGTTAAGGAAAGCGTTACCAAACTGAGCTCTGGTATCATCTCGGTCATAAACATTTCGTTAATACCAGGCTTACGACTTGATTTAAAAAAGTATTTGCATATGCATATCAAAAATGTCCCTAAATTTTTGAGACAAAAGTACATATATAGGAGAGTCAATGTTTAGCATCGGTGGTTAAAGGACGTGTATAGGTGTGATATCATAGACCATACTTTCTCTTAGTGTTTTAATGTTTTTACATGCGGTGGATACGGGTGACGAATGTGATGTTGATTCGGCTATGAAAGAACTATATTCAAGTTTTCGACAAAATTCTCAAATTAGTGCCATAGGTTTAAAAGTGGGTTATTTCCGATCACCATCGAAGCGAAATCTAGTGACCAACGAGTCAGGCGTCAGCTAAAGCTCCCAAAGTAGTTAGTGTTAAGGAGAGACAATAACTAAAATGAAAAAAGTTAACTTCAAACTTAATTACATTCATTTGCATAACAAACTTTGTGTAGTAGTTTTACATTCAAATTATTAATTAGGTTATAGGCTTGTATGAAGTATTACTATTAAAATAGGTATATTTAAAGTTTAGTTTCAGCTTGTAAATTGCTTACAGAAACCATATTATATTTAATGTTCGATAACTATAATGAAATAAGGTCATTGAAAACCTGATTACTTTTAATCGAATGACAAACTTTGTATAGAAGTCCTACGCTCAAACGATCATTTATATTTTAATATTGTAAGAAGTGTAAATATTTTAGCCTAAATCGACTTATTAGCCCATTTATTCCCATCGCCCTGTATTGGGGCGGTAAACTTTTTATTATTTTCTATCTAGCTATTGGGTTGTTCAGGAAATTTCTCACTTTGAATTACTATGTTGGCGATAGTTCAAACTGTTGGTAGCAGTTATTTCATCATAACAAAATTATTAATAAAAGTGTTGAAGTTTAGAATAGAAACAGCTTATTGAGAACATCATGTCAACAAAGAAAACGTAAGTCTATTGCCACTGTATTTTTTACTATTATAGTTATTTATTGTTTGTTTTCACTTTATTATTAGTTGATTTATTTTGCTTAGTAGTAATATCACCAATAAATAAAATGTTACTCTCTTAATAGTAACAAATACATTGATGCCCCAATATAGGTGCGGTGGGAATGAATGAGTAGTTGGTTACTAAGTTTTTATCTTTTTATTTTTTGGATTTCAGGCTTACTTTAGATGAAATAATTTCAATTTTGGATGATGCTGAGAACATATTAGAGGCAAAGGTCTATATGGGTCCTCCTAAAAACCCTTTACTTAGTGATGAAGACAGTGAAGATAGAAGATTTTATCAACCCATACATCAATCATCTCAGTGGTAATCAACTTCGTGCTACAGCAGAGTTGCATGCCAAGCACCCTCAAGACACAGGTATTGTTAGTACAATTATGGGTGAAGAAGATATTCCAGAAGAATACCTAGAAAATGTTAACACACCAGATAATGAAATAAGTCTAATAGAATAAAAACTATAACTCTTTGCCGAAAGTGGCAAGATATGCACTTGCCTTTAGTACCCGAACCAACTTGGGAACAGCCTGAATGGCTTCAAAATAATTATAGTCCTTTAATGATTTTTGAAATGTTTTTTGACAATGAAGTACTAGAACTCATAGTTAATTGTTCAAACAACCATGCTTTTCAGAAAGGTAATATAAAATTCAAGGTAACTATCAATGAAATCAAGGAATCCTCTTGTTGAGTGGATATTGCAGTGTATCAAGATATAGAATGTATTGTGAAACTTCAAGAGATACTCATAATGAAGCAGTCTCAAAAGCAATGCCAAGAAATACTTTTGAAGACATTTTGAAATATTTACATGTATGTGATAATTTAACACTAGATGAAATGACAAATTTGGTAAAGTTCATCCGTTCTGGTTGTTACTAAATAAGAGGTGAATACATGCTTTCCCTAAAGATGCAAATGTATCAATTGATGAAGCAATGGTGCCATATTACGGTCGTCATGGTGCTAAACAACACATCCATGGTAAACCAATTTGTTTTGGCTACAAAGTGTGGTGTCTTTGTAGTCGCCTTGGCTATTTAGTTCAAGGTGTATCTACAGGGAATACACATCCCGAGCTAGGAGTTGGAGGATCTGTTGTTATTGACTTAGTTGACATGGACAGTACAGAATATATATAGAGATAATTTCTTTACTTCTGTTCGTCTACTAGAGGAAATAAAGAGTAAAGGCCACTACTGCATTGGCACTATTCGTTCGAATAGAATTGAGATAGCATCCTTGGAAGAAGCATCTACTCTGAAGAAAAAAGTAAGAGGTTCTTAGTCCCAGCTGACAGATACAGATAGTGGAATAACTTTGATAAGATACCATGACAACAATATCGTAACGGTTGCTTCTACTCTTCAAAAGGCTAAACCAATTGGTAAAGCAAGGAGATGGAGCCACAAAGAAAAAAAATTCAAATTGACCAGCCTGCCTGTATTATCAACTATAATTGTTATATGGGAGGAGTAGACAAACTCGACCAAAACATCTCGACTTACCGAGTAAATGTACGCATGAAGAAGTGGTATTGGCCGATGATCATATTTCCTCTCAATGCCTCTGTGAACAACGCATGGCAGTTGTATCGTTTGACATCCAAAGGAAAGGAAGATAAACTAGATCTACTTGGCTTCACTCGATTCATTGTACAAACCTATCTATCTAAGTACAGCATAAGAGTAGCTCCAGGACCATCACCAAAAGTTTGAAAAAACGAGTGTGTGATGACATACGACTTGATGGGCTCAATCATGTGATTGTAAAGAGAATGACGCAAATTCATAAAAATACAACAATGAAATGAAAGAAATACAATGTTGGATGTCATGTACATTGTTTGGAGATGTTTCATTCTCGCTGAAAGACTGCTAATGAAGCATGGTATTGTAATTTTCCTACTCAACATGACCAAAATTAAATTGTAATAGTAAATAATCATTTTGTAGTAGTGTTTTAACCGCTAATTTTAATAAAATTAATTTTTCACGACTGTTTTATACATCTTTAAAATTAATTAATAACCTCTACCCTTTCTATACTACCACCCATAATGGGGCATGTCATTATTTCAAAATGGTGCCATAAAAATACTTGAAGTTATATTATTGTTATTATATCCTATTATAACCATACACATGAATATAAAGACATTTACTAAAAAAAATAGTTCTGGGAATAAATGGGTTAAAGAAACAAGTCATGAATGTTGAGCTTAGTTATGCTCCTTAAACCCTTTATTAACCCATTTATTTCGTTTAACTAATCATACATTGATATATCTCATATATTCATAAAAATTAGCGAATGGTGTCGAAATGCCACATTGTCTTGAAAGTGTGTAGGAGAAATAGAGATACATAAAGGTCTCCTCTCTTACACAATGGTGAGCAGACGACATCTCGAAAATCTTAGCCGCATATGTCCATACAGTTATATTATAGATATCAATGGAGAAAATATTAAATGCACTCTGTTTACATCATTGATCTCTATAATATAACTGGATGAACATTTGTGGCTGAAATTTTCGAGCTGCCATTTTTTTCTCTCTTATATAGGCCTACATTCAAGGCAGTATGGTATTTTGACATCGTTCATTAATTTAATTGAAGATACGAGATTCATCAATGTGTAATTAGCTGTTAAATGAAATAAATGTGTCAATAAAAGGTTTTAAGGACATAACAGAGTTGAAACTCATGAGCTTTTCCTTTAAATAAATATGTAGACTAATTATATACTATGATTATTTTAAGGAAGCTCGTTTGAAAGGCTTTATCTGGTACCAGAATCTTACCGTACCTAATTTCATTGCTGAGGGAACTGCATGCTTACTATTGAGCAACAGCGTTGTCATTCTTTTGTTTTCCGTGATCAGTCTTCCTTCGAATGTATATCAAATTTGGCAATGCTGGACTGTCGTTGTTGTCAGTACTTGGTGCTTCTTCCTCCAACACAGTCGTAAAGTTACAGTAGCCTTAGTCTCGTGTTCCTAATAGCTAGCTCAAAAACATTGACTAAATAAACACTCATATTTTATAAGTACTCTGTGTAGAATAATATGTGTTATTGATCACGTTAAGATTTGGTGTGTATCTATATGTGTTGGTTGCGTGTTTTGTATTTTTACCGTAAGGTTGTGGAACTATAGTTGTATGTGCATATTAATATATTTATTTGAATAATAGTGTATTGTTAACAATTAAGATATAACAAACATTATGGAATCTCCGGCTTGTTACAAACAATTACATTCCAAGAGGAAAATATTAAGTAGTAAAGAAAGGGCAATGGTGTTAAGAGTCTACACCTATTTTCGTAAAGACGGAACTTGTTCAGTAACTCAAGCGGCAATGGCAACTGCAGAAGCTACAGGTGTGTCTTATAAGTTAGTAATCTCTATTAAACAAGAATTCAAAACTAAGGGAAAGTTATTGACACCAATCAAAAGAAATAACTCTACTCAAATGAAGCGTTTGGATAAATATGATAGTTTTACTCAAGCAGCAATTCGCAGAAAGGTACATTCACTTTACCGTAACAATGAATTACCTACCCTAAAGAAAATTAAAGCTTTAATTGATACTGATAGCGACCTTCCTAATTTTTCATTGACGACACTTCAGAGGTTTCTTATAGATATTGGCTTTAAATTCATTCGACGGAAGCGTAACTCTTTGCTTCTAGACAGAGATAATATTATTGCGTGGCGACATCGCTACTTAAGAGCTATTAAGAAGCACAGAGAGAGCAACAGGAATATTGTTTTCACAGACGAAACCTGGTGCAATCTTGAAAAAACTAAGAACAAACGAATGGTGAATACAGAATTTTGTTACATTGATATTTAAAAATGTGGCTGGCCAGCTTGAACTATATTTTTCTACCGTTTATGATATAGGGAAGGTTCAAGTTAGCCCGCCACATTAAATGTTCACTAGATTTTCTAATTTTAAAGCACAAATGTTCATTTTCGGGCACATATGAGCACAAATGGAACACAATGGATTGACTTAAATAAATTTTGTTATGTTGTGTTTTTCAATATGTGGCGGGCTAGCTTGAGCTCAAGTTGGCCCGCCACATAAAATATTTTCTAAATTGGCCAGTTTAACAGCACAAATGTTCATGTTCGGGCACATATGAGCATAAATAGAGCACAAACGATTAGACAAAAAAAGATATTTTCGGCAATGTGGCGGGCCAACTTAAGTCACGTCTGTTTGCCTCTAGGCTATAAGAGTGTCACTTTTGGAATGGGAGAACACAAGCGATCCTAGCGGTGAGATATTTTTACCAACCAAAGCTCGTCAGATTTATCCTTCTGGCCTCTGCTGCAGCCATTGGCATTTCGGAGGTCCACTTGCTTACATCGTACGTTTTTCTTGCCCTAGGAAGTTATCATCCTGTAAAGGCTTCCCCATTTTGTATTTTTACGTTTTATGAAGACTTAAAAAAGACCAACGAATATTCCATAAAATCTTTTGTATTTTTTTCACAAGTTGAAATAATTCCTGAGAATGCTTTGCTAATTAGTAGGAGGGAAATTAGTATATAGTTTTTAAACAGAGTACCTATTGTGTTAACATAGCCCATGTTGTTAATAATATCACCGTAATAAAAATAGTTACACTGTTTGAAAAAAATAACTGTACTAATTTTATATAATAATAGTTATAATAAATCTAACAATAATAATAGAGTTAAGGATCTAGTCAAAACCATAATTTAAGTTTTATATATATAAACCATAATTTAAGTTTATATATATATATACACGACCATTGTAATATTTACTGGCAAAATTTATTTAAGGCGTCACTATTATTTATATATTAATTATTAATACAATAGATTAAAAAAATATGTTCATATATATCTCAGTAGCACTAAACGAAAATCGGGCGTCACTTCAGACAAATTTAAAGTGGGTGGGTTGAATATTGGTTTCCACTTTCATTTTGCCTTTCGGAATAAGTTGTCAAAAGTCCCCATAATTTGAATGTACGCATATAATTTTACCGCGCGTAAACGATGTTGAGAATGGGATTTTCTTATTGTTTTTCGTTAACTTTATGACCGTGAGATATATTAACAAGGAAATAATATCGGAAATCTATATATAAAAAAGGTGATATAGTGTTTTGTGAACTACTGATCTAGTTGTATGTAGGATATTGTCAATGTTTTTAGAAATATTGTAACTATCTTGCATCAGTTGTGCTATCTATATTCAGATGAAACAACTAACAGTACCTTTTACTTTCCGAAGATAACCGAAGGTTTTAAATTTACATTTTAGGCCAAATGACTTTTAGGCCAACTGCCTTTTAGGCCAAATGCCTTTTAGGCCAAATGCCTTTTAGGCCCACTGCCTTTAGGCAAACGCCTTTTAGGCCGAACGCCTTTAGGCCAAACGCCTTTTAGGCCAAACGCCTTTAGGACAAACGCCTTTTAGACCAAATGCCTTTTAAGCCAAATGACTTTTGGTTTCATTTTTAGGCCAAATGCCTTTAGGCCAAATGCCTTTTTGGCCAACTGCCGCGTCCCCGAAGGAAACATAAAAGTAATGGTGTTTGCAAATGACCTGATGGAGGGAGTGTGATTTACGACGAGCTATTTGTGCAGGAACAGTTGGATGTATGGAATGAGGTGGTAGGACAATATGGAATGAAGTTTAATGTAAAGAAGATATAATTGGCGAGTACAATATGGAAGGAAAAGAGGAATACGAGGAGAGTAACATTAGAAGGAGAACAACTGAAGGAAGTTGAAAGTTTCAAGAACTACCATACCTGAGAAGTGTGTTAGAAGAAAGAGGAGAAAACAAGAGAGAAATTTGTGAAGGAGAGAGGCAAGCGGAGGCCTTTTACAAAAGAGTCAGAAGTCTCGTCTGGAGTATAGATGTGTTGCAGAAGTGCAAAAGAGTGATGTACAGGACGTACTATGTTCCAATAATGCAATATGGATCAGAAACCTGGGTGATAAAGGAAGGGAAAAAAGACAGGCATGTGAGATGGAATTTATGAGGAATAAACTAAGTGACAAAGATGGACCGGATTATAAATGAAAGGATGAGAGAGAGAGAGAGTGAAGGAGGAATCTCTGCAGGATAGGATAGAGAATACGAGGTTCGTGTGGTAGGACACGTGAAGAGGGTGGAAGAGGGGAGGATACCAAGGAGTATGCTCAAAATGGAGGAGGTGGGCAGAAGGCCAAGAGGGAACACCCAGGGACAGGTGGCTGAAGGGATGTGGAGAAATATGGTGAGGATAGGAGTGGAATGGACCAGTGCCAAAGCTGGGTGGACACAAGACTAGACAAGGCTAGATACAAGACCCTGCCACTGGCAGGAAATTGTGGAGGATGATGATGATGATGATGATGAGGCTGATGATGATTTAAAATTGAGCGTGTTCACGTTTCCTTAACGACAGCAAAATGGTTAACGATTTTAACTCTTGTCACGTTCTTGTATTCACCCATCACGCAGGACCATCGCCTCGCGCCAAGCCCTCGCGTTTGATCGCTCACGTAGGACAGGGCCTATAGCAAGAACGTGAGGGAGGACTATGCCTGCCAGTTACAAACGCTACAACTAAAACTACTTGCGTACTACATACGTCAAGTCACGTGACCTGCAGCTGTCACTTTCAATACCTATACACCTGTAATAATGTAATAAAAACGTAACAGTGGCGATCGAACTCTCAGAGCTATTTGAAATGGTATTCAGCTGAAATTTATCTAAAAATTGTGTTACCCAAAGAACATATTTAAAGTTTTCCGAGTTACTTTATTTAGGTGGACTGTGTCAAGAAGTTATTTGAAATGAACGCTTTTACTGCAAAATTTCTAAAAATAGATGCTTTTAGACACTATTTGAACCGGACGTAGGGATCTATTTAAAGCCTCTTGACATTAGTTTTTAATGGTAATTGAGTTCAGTGCATCATCTTGCAAAAACAAGTTTATAATTCCTTAAATTTGTGTCTTAATTGTATGTACTACTGTAACACTATTATCTGTGTGATGTATAGCCAGTCTCTGTTTGTATTTGAGAGGAACTCCAGTCAACATGTCTGTCCTACTGTAACACTATTGTCTGTGTTTATGTAAGCCATCTCTTGGTATTTGAGAGGAACTCCGACAACATGTTGTTCTACTGTAACACTATTGTCTGTGTGATGTATAGCCGTCTATGTTGGTATTTGAAAGGACCTCATTTATACATGTCTGTCCTAATGTAAAACTATTGTCTGTGTGATGTATAGCCAGTCTTGTTTGTATTTGAGAGGAACTCCGATCAACATGTCTGTCCTACTGTAACACTATTGTCTGTGTTATGTATATCCAATCTCTGTTGGTATTTGAGAGGACACTCCAGACAACATGTCTGTCTACTGTAACACTATTGTCTGTGTTATGTATAGCCAATCTCTGTTGGTATTTGAGAGGAACTCCAGACAACATGTCTGTCTACTGTAACACTATTGTCTGTGTTATGTATAGCTTGTCTCTGTTGGTATTTGAGAGGACCTCTTATACATGTCTGTCCTACTGTAACACTATTGTCTGTGTATGTATAGCCAGTCTATGTTGGGTATTTGAGAGGAACTCCAACAAAATGTTGGTCCTACTGTAACACTATTGTCTGTGTTATGTATAGCCTGTCTATGTTGGTATTTGAGAGGACCTCCTCCAAACAACATGTCTGTCCTACTGTAACACTATTGTCTGTGTTATGTATAGCTTGTCTCTGTTGATATTTGAGAGGACCTCCTCCCGACTATATGTCTGTCCTACTGTAACACTATTGTCTGTGTATGTTAGCTAGTCTCTGTTGGGATTTGAGAGGAACCTCCAACAAATGTTGGTCCTACTGTAACACTATTGTCTGTGTTATGTATAGCTTGTCTCTGTTGATATTTGAGAGGACCTCCTCCAACAACATGTCTGTCCTTACTGTAACACTATTGTCTGTGATGTGTAGCCAGTCTCTGTTGATATTTGAGAGGACCTCCTCCGAACACATGTCTGTCCTACTTAACACTATTGTCTGTGTATGTATAGCCATCTTTGTTGGTATTTGAGAGGAACTCCCGACTACATGTCTGTCCTACTGTAACACTATTGTCTGTGTGATGTATAGCTGTCTCTGTTGGTATTTGAGAGGACCTCCTCCCGACTACATGTCTGTCCTACTGTAACACTATTGTCTGTGTTATGTATAGCCTGTCTATGTTGCTATTTGAGAGGACCTCCTCCAAACAACATGTCTGTCCTACTGTAACACTATTGTCTGTGTGATGTATAGCTTGTCTCTGTTGGTATTTGAGAGGACCTCCCCCGACTATATGTCTGTCCTACTGTAACACTATTGTCTGTGTATGTTAGCCAGTCTATGTTGCTATTTGAGAGGACCTCCTCCGACAACATGTCTGTCCTACTTAACACTATTGTCTGTGTTATGTATAGCCTGTCTTGTTGGTATTTGAGAGGAACTCCAGACAACATGTCTGTCCTACTGTACACTATTGTCTGTGTGATTATACTTAGTCTCTGTTGGTATTTGAGAGGACCTCCTCCCGACTACATGTCTGTCCTACTGTAACACTATTGTCTGTGTGATGTATAGCCAGTCTATGTTGCTATTTGAGAGGACCTCCTCCAAACACATGTCTGTCCTACTGTAACACTATTGTCTGTGTATGTATAGCTTGTCTCTGTTGGTATTTGAGAGGACCTCCTCCCGACTAATGTTGTCCTACTGTAACACTATTGTCTGTGTGATGTATAGCCAGTCTATGTTGCTATTTGAGAGGACCTCCTCCAAACAACATGTCTGTCCTACTGTAACACTATTGTCTGTGTGATGTATACCAGTCTTTGTTGTATTTGAGAGGAACCTCCAGACAACATGTCTGTCCTACTGTAACACTATTGTCTGTGTGATGTATAGCCTGTCTCTATTGGTATTTGAGAGGAACCTCTCCCGACTACATGTCTGTCCTACTGTAACACTATTGTCCGTGTGATGTTAGCCAGTCTATGTTGATATTTGAGAGGACCTCCTCCAAACAACATGTCTGTCCTACTGTAACACTATTGTCTGTGTGATGTATAGCTTGTCTCTGTTGGTATTTGAGAGGACCTCCTCCCGACTACATGTCTGTCCTACTGTAACACTATTATCCGTGTGATGTTAGCCAGTCTCTGTTGCTATTTGAGAGGACCTCCTCCAAACAACATGTCTGTCCTACTGTAACACTATTGTCTGTGTGATGTATAGCCAGTCTATGTTGCTATTTGAGAGGACCTCCTCCAAACAACATGTTGTCCTACTGTAACACTATTGTCTGTGTGATGTATAGCCAGCTCTGTTGCTATTTGAGAGGACCTCCTCCCGACTACATGTCTGTCCTACTGTAACACTATTGTCCTGTGTGATGTATAGCCTAGTCTCTGTTGTATTTGAGAGGACCTCCTCCCGACTACATGTCTGTCCTACTGTAACACTATTGTCTGTTTGATAATGATAAAGATCCAGTCCCTGTTGTCCGTTTGGCCCGGGAGTGGAGCGCTCATAGTGACGATTGTTGTAGCTCTCAGCTGTTTCAATCAGTGTGTTGGGAGCTGCATGTGAGAACGGATCATCAGCTCTGTTATTATTGGCGTCACTGGTGTTTGTTTCTTATGAGTGGTTGCGGTGGGGCGTTGTTTAGTGGACAGCTCCCTAGGCAAGGTGAATACATAATTTATTAGTCTGTGAAGTGGTGTCGCCCTTATGGGTGTACGAATGGTGCGGCCGCAATTTGGTGGGCTCTGCGCTTGCTTAGGTGACAGTGGGATTTTTTTTAAAAATGGGGGAATGGGAAATTTCTAATTGTGCGCTCGTATTAAGTGTTATATGTATAGGCATACTCCGTTTTAACCGCACCGATTTATATTTGTTTCTTTGTTGTTGATATATCTCAATATAACTTTTGAACTCATTAATAAAATTGATCTAATTCAAATTTGGTGCAGCTGTTATTTAAACATTTATACATATCAAGTTCTTTGGGGAAGATAATTGAATGAAGGGTTGTGGAGAAAGCAATCCTTACATCTATAATACCACGGCTTATAGCATTAATAACTATAACTTGCATTTATTTACCTTTTAGGGCATTTCCTGACATCTTACAAGACTGAAAATGTATAATATATTGGTGTCAATTACTGTAATAACCTGAATTAAAAGTTATTTTTTAACAATATTTTTTGGTGGGGAGAGAAGCCCAGTGGGTAACTTGGGGCCCAGCAAACGGTCTACCTAAGAAGGCTCTTGTCTATGTGCTGATAGCCCTTTCCCTCTTCCTCTGACGAGTTTACACAGTCACTTTAATATTGGCGCCTTGAAAACATTGATTAGCTTTTTAATTTTACCTTTTCATTGTTTAATATTCTAGATATACATATGCCACCACGTATATTTTTAATCTATATCTCGTCAGGAAGATTCCTACAGGTCATTTTTGTAATCAAGACAAATAGGTTTAGGTTGTAGATGATTTATAAAAAAAATACGTTTGCGAAAAAAAAACTTAAAGATAAAAGTAATAATTTTGTGACAATGTATTTTTAGAATTATTTAAGATTAATAATATTTAGCACCGCGTATTACTACCCGTTCGGGTTATACGCTTTAAGTACTAATTACTCTAATGGATTAGGAATTGGGAAAGTTGAATTAGAGTAAGTGAACCCGCATTTGCGTGGAGGGAGAGTGGAAAACCATTTAGGAAAAACAACCCCCAGTTCACCCGACCGAGATTCGAACCTCGATCTCCCCGTCCTCAGCAGTCGAGCTCAACACGACAAGCGCTTTAGCCAACTACGCCACCGAGGCGGGTAATTATTTAAGAATTTATGGTTTTTGTTTCAATGTTATATCTTTAAAACTTGCTGAGTAAAACGTAAAGTAAATCCATTAATATGGGAACTCCTATCTTGACCGGTTGTGACGTCACAGGTAGGTAACGTCCTTATTTATTTATTTTTATCGAGAGATATAGATCTTTTTTAGTTCGTTTGCCTGTGTGGGAGTCACAAAGTGTTGCTCAGGGTACCTCTATGGAGATTATCTACGCGTCGTGCCCACAATGAGATGATATGTGATTAGGTATATATATATATATATATATATATATTATATACACATATACATATATGCGTGTCTGGGCTACTTAAGTCGTAGCCCATTTGGTGGAAAGATTAGCCGGTAGACTCCATTCACAGTAGGAATTACTCTCTGAAAGGTCTTTTTTCTTACCAATATCCTACTATATAATAGATTTATGGTAGGGAAAAAGGCCTTTCAGAAGTCAATTCCTACCGTGAACAGACAATACTTAAGTGCAGTTGTCCAGCAGACTCCCAAAAGCACTGATTGTACTGTACATTCTTTCCCTGGAGGCTCTTTCATGTCCCGATGAAATAAACTAAATTTTAATATTATACTTCCCCCCTTGAAACATTAAAAATGCCCGTGGAGGTACCAATTTGAAACAAGTACAGAAGTATGGAATAAATTATATACTCTGTATACACTGTTTTCTTCCAACTATTTGTTTTTGTTTCGCCACTGCAACTTCCTCCAAAAAATGTGACTACATTTCTTCTAATATCTTCCTAATTCATCCCTACCCTATAATATGACATGGTGCACAAAATAACAATTGATTTAAACGTAAAACATGTCCGTAGGCTGACGACTGTTGTGTTGGGAGAGTCATGCTGGCGACTGGCACGAAAATGCTGCTGCAGAGGAGTTTAGCCTCTCCGGCGTCCTTGCTGGCAGAACGGCGCTCTGTCGGCGTCTTGTGTCCAGCCTGTTGTTGGCGCAGCAGAAGAGGTCTGCATTCCACCACTACTGCGCAGGCGCGGCCCACCAGGTCAGAAATTGCTCCTAGTTCTCAGACAACGGTGTTTGTCATACGTGCGAGATTTTAACTATCTTTTCTTTTATAGTTTGATTTATTATGTGTGTTTTATGTTACATTGTGTATCCCTCCCCTACCAAGTAAATGCGGCTACGTTCCATCTAAATTTTTTTACCTTTCTCAACCCTAAATAAAAAGTGCAGATATGCGGAAATCCCGAACGAATAGTAAAACACGGTGCAAAAAAAAAAGGTTTGAAATCCATTTGTACTCGCTTGATTAACAAACTTTTGTTCTAAAATGAATATTGCTTAGGACCTTCTCTGACATTTGAATTATTATATAAAAATACTTTCAAATATATTTACATTTTATTATTAGTATAACCTTCATAAACTTCAATAAATATTTTGAAGTTTGTACAACAATAAAAATATTATGAAAGGTCCCCAAAATGATTAATTTCTGAACGAAAGTAATTAACCAAAATCGTCAAAAAATCCCCCCTCCCATTATCCTCTCCTCCCCCCCAAAATAAGGAGGTTTAAAACAGATCAAGTCTTTCTTGAACGCCCTTAAGTCTCCAAGTTTTGTTTAAAGATTTTGTTGTTGTTGGGAAATCATTTTTAACTTATTTTAATAAACACATTTTGGTTTTAAAATAAAAACTTTGGAAGACCTTCTTAAGGATTCTCATTGTTATCAAATCAACTTTAGTCTTTATTGAAGTTTTATTTAAAAAATATAGAACATGAATAAATATGAAAGAATGTGTTATATAACAATCAACATAATAGAGAAGGTTCACAACATTTTTTCTTAGAAAAAAAAGTTTGTTTATTTAGAGATCACAAATGGTTTCACAACAACAAAATATCTCCAGGGGCTCAGCAACTAGTCTGTTTGTATTAATCACATTTTAAGCAATGATAAAAATTAATTTCAATAGTTAAAAAAAAACTATATTAGAAAGTGTAAAAGTTATTAATGCGTATACATTGTGTGAAAATATTTTTTTTTTTATTTATTTACATTTTTAGTTTTTAAACAATCTCTTAATAAAAGAACGTTCAACCAACCCGTGTATAAGTGTCATATTTTTCACTGAAAGAAGCTGAATTTTCTTTAAAACAGTATCGTTTTGTCAGTAGTACGCGACTAACTGCTCATCCTATGAAATAAACACTGGTATTCCGGTGACGGAAGTGTTAGTGTTTGACTCTCGGTCTTTTATTATGAGTTTTTTTTTGTTTAAAAAAATTATTTTACACCCCCTCCTCCACGCAAATACAGGTACACTTCCTTTTAATTTCCTTCCTACTCCCTTTTCCACTAAAAAGTAGTTTTACCTTTGTGTTTTTTCACCATGGGCCTATCTTTTAAACAATGCTGTAATGGAATAATGCAAGGTAGGTTTGTGACCATACTGAGTAAATGGAGGACTCATCAGTAAACATTATACTGTTTATAGAGTGACGTTGAGATAAAATTATAATTAGCTTATCTTTTCTTATGAAACGCTAACTTTGTTATTTTCTTGAAACAGAACTTTTTATTTTGCTCTTCGTAGTTTTTTACTTATTTACCTTTAATCCATTACTGTTTCCAGCCTGTGACCTGGGACAGTTTTTTATTCAAGCCATAATATTTCCACTACGCTGGCTAGGCATGTCATAGCTTCATATGCCTTATAATCCAACTTAAGACTAGGACAGGCACAACATCCAGTCCCCGGCCGTTTATTCGTTATTGTGAAAGTATAAACCTACATTTTAAAATGATATTTTTTTTGGCCATTCCTGGAATCAAACCCAGGACCCTTTAGACCAAGAGATAGACCACATTTTATTCACCCCTGTTTACCGTAAATGGTGCTTGGTGCTTAAGATTACCCATAGCTTAGAGTGTGCAGAAAGATCATTATTAAGGAAAACCAATGGTGGGGGGTACTAATACTGTCATCAATATAGCCACAGCGCCAACATGTAGCACCACATTTAAACCGTCCTAGCTCCTCAACAGAGAGCCGTAGAGCATTGCTTTTATATATATATATATCAATTGTAATGAAGTACCCCACCAGTGGTTTTCCTTAAGAATGACTGACCTTTCTGCACATTGTAGGTTATGGGTAATCTTAAGCACAAAACAAAGTTTAAAGTAAACCAGGGGTGAATAAAAGTGGTATATCTCTTGGACTACTTATCTCAGTAGATAGACACGCATCCGACTGAGCTAAGGTGTCGGATTGTATTTTATTTATTAATAATAATACTAATTTAAACTTTTATTCGTAGTAGATTTACCTTAGTTTATTGTGTACATCAATATATATATATAAAAAAAAATAGGGACTGAAAATAACTCTTTGACACTGAAGCAGGTCAACTATTGTAGCAAGTGGTGTACCTACAGTCCAATTTCCAAAGGAATGACCTTCTATAAAGCACGAACAGATAATTTATGGCCAAAATTGATAACATTTTATCATTCTATTAGTGATATTTTATAGTCATTGATAATATATTTCCAAAGTGATAGCTGCAGCTCAAATGACTTATGAACACGTGATAGTAAATCTAGTAATTTTTTCTAGGCTCTTCCTTTGAAAGTTGTACTGCATGATATGAACCGGCTCGACCGCCATTATCTTTGTCTCTCTTTTTTTATTGTAAATGTTGAACCGCGTGCGAGTGTTGTGGCCTTGAAGGGGGATATAAAAACAAATTAATATTCACAATATTAAGTCGCGACTGCGATATATTCACTCTACAAAACAGTTTTTTTTTTTTGCTGACACATTAGAGCTGCGCAATATAGAATGACTGGGTATTATTTAGTGTGGACCGCTATTGCATGAACGGTCAATAAATACAATTCGGACAAGGGAGGCAGTTTAGAAAATTTAAACTTTTTCTTTTGTTTAGTCAACATTCATAACGTCTTACAGTAGTAAGATACTATAACATTTCAGGTGATGGTAATTAAAATAAAAAATGAAAATATCTAATCAAAGTAAACATAATATTAAAAACCTAGGATGTAGCATAATGCAACCCATCTTACAATAAAAGATGACGGGTCAAGCAATCAATGGAAATCGAAGTTGAAAATTGATTTCATGTTCAAATAAGATTGAAATTGTATGTTGTGCATTGACCATTCATTTTAGCATAAAAAGGGAAAGTTAGAAACTTAATTCGTTGTAAAGATTGTGTTTATATTATGTCCATGTGAATGTCATCAATTTCCACTGGAATAAAGTATTGTTATCTGTATTATTCTATACCCTTATTTTGGTAGGAAGAACACTATATTGTAGTTACTGAAAGCTACTAAAACAAGTTTAATATATTCATACATCAAGTCATGTTATTTTCAGCTGTCAGCCTTGATAAATATTACCAATAGCTATTAAAAATAACACAAATAATAAAGTAGAATGTTAACAATGTTGGCCATAAAGAAATATGTTTGAATTTTCTAAAGTTGAGCTCAGCGGTCTTGGGGTAAAGTGCTAGCCTCAGGACCCTTTGATGGGGGGTTCAAACCCAGCCGGGGTCATCAAAATTTTTATAGCGATAAAAAATATCCGTATCATAACTTCCCTCGGAGGAGAAGTAAAGCCGTCGGTCCCATGTGGATTGTGGAATGTAAAGAAACCTGGAAGGTGTGTGAAAATACCTTTACCGGCAAAATCGGTAGGTAGGCCCTTTCATCTACATAAATGCTTATAACTCAGATAATATTGATTTTATAAAAGTGCATTTTTAAAACTACTACAAATTTACAATTATAAGCTATTTATTATCCCAAATATTTGAGGATATGTTCAAAATTGGGAATTTTCCCAAGTGTAAAGTAGCCTAAAAGTAATTTTCATCCACTAATGAGATGCAACATTTTGTTATAATATTAAATAATGCATGGATACGAAATTTAATCAAAATTGTTTGGGTGGATTTAAAGAAAATCAATTTTTACTCTTTTTGCCCTTTAGTAAACTACCCTTAATTTTAAGGTTGGATGTATAATTCCATTAATTCTTTTGGGAGACGTTATGAAAACTTTAGATACCAAGTTTTAGCCTGATCGATAAAATGGTTTCGGCTCTAAGCCAAGATACAGACGGCATCGCGAAAACCCGTTTTTCTGTTTCAGGGGGTCAAGAAATGTCAACATTTATCAAAATTTCAAGTTTTTTTTTATGATCATGTACTCTTATCTCTGCAAAGGACCAGGAGAGAAATTAAAAATTTAAACTTATATTAGTTGGAAAGTAAGCCCACGCTTGTACTGTACGCTAATTGTACAGTCCGTTCACTCTGAAAGGTGAACCTCGATGGACTACACTGTGGTGCAGTTTATAGGACAGAGCCATATTGTAATCGGTCAAGGTAAGACTTCTACCTTTAAAGGTCGGCGAAGTGTACATGAATGCTTAGAAGATGGAAATGATATTTAGGTTACAGATGCAGCTGCATAAAGTATCTTAGCCAGGGGCTCCGGGTTCGGTTCCCATGTCCAGTTGTTATTTTAAATTCTACTAATGTCATATTAGTGTGCTTACACTAGAGTTTAAGAAGGATATTAAAAGTTCTTAGTATTAAATGATGAGTCATTCCATGTCAACTTATCCAATATTCAGAGGAAATGTATTATATTATGTTAAAATTTGCCACATCATATCTTTGAATGGTTTTGTGATTAAATTTTAATTTATAATAAGATCTAACAAATAGTTTTCAAATTATGGAAGCCCAAATATAACAGTGTGCGATGTTGACAGCATTACATAAAAGACTTTATATCTCTAGATATATCAATATTTTTTTATTTCATCCTTAAATATAATACAGTGTTTTGAATAATTGAATAATATATTGTGTTGTGATTTTGTGCAAAATATGATTTTAAAACTACATCTAAAATAAGAATTTACGGTAAATTTCAATTCAAAGATATGATTAATATAAATTACTGACATCAAAAAAAGCAAAGGTTAAACACGGGTTAGTGAAATGAAAAAAAGATGGGCTGGTTTTATTACTTCAATTGTAGGTTACAAAATCCATTAAGTGTAATCACTCAAACCAACTAAAAGTGTTTGGTTGCTATTGCTACAAAATTCGTCGCATCGCGAGACAGTAGACATAAAAGGTGCAAATAATCTTTATAGCAAACAATGTACAGGTTGTTAAAATCAAACACATTTAATTTAGGCTTAGTGAAATCTGTAACTTAGAACTGAAATAATAAAACCAGTCCATCACTTAATTTATATATTTTTACATCCATAAAGTTTCCATTCTGTGGCCTGGGTAAGTTTTTTATTCAAGTCATATATTTTCCATTACCGGCTTCCTAGGCCTGTCGTAGCTTCAAATGGTCAGGGTTAAATCCTAGTTTTTAATTAATAAATGATTAGAGATTTGCATTATTTTAAATGTTATCTGAGCAATTTAATTTTGCCATTATATATATTTACATTTAAAATTGGTTGGTTATATTAAATACTTTGCCTACTAGGAGATTTCGAAGCGGTTTACGTCTTAACCTGACGCGCCTAAGCACTATAAAAGCTATCACTCTTAGACGCCAATGTACAAAATAGAAAAAGAGGGAAGAAAATTAGTAGTTCACCCTGAGAGGGCGCTTTTATATGGGCTGATAGCTCTTTCCCTCTTCCTCTGACGAGTTTACACAATCATTATACTATTTACACCTTGAAAACATTTACTTGCTTTTTAAAATTACATTTTTTGTGTTTTTTTTCTAGATAAACATATGCTACTACGGACTTTTTTAGTCTACATCCTGCCAGTAGTTTCAACAGGCCTTTTTGTGACAAATCCAAATAGCCTTAAGTTGTAAAGAAGTTAGAAAAAAATGTTTCCAAAAAACTACTTCAAGATAAAAATAATAATTTTGTGACACTGTAGGACTATTTCTATAATTATCTAAGAATTTATTAGGGTGACCTGGTGGTATAGGGGTAAGGTGTCAGATTCTGTGCTGGGAGTCCGGGGTTCAATACTTGCCAAACCCTTCCTTCACCTCTGACAAGACATGTATTAATCACAACTTGTGAATGTGGGGAATGCCAGGCCTCCACCGTGGTTCGGATTTCACGTTAAATTGTAGGTCCTTCATTTCATCTCACAATCACCCTACCATTACACATTAGCGTAAGTGCGTATAACCCGAACGGTAGTAAGACGCGGTGCTAATAATAATAATAAAAATATAATAATATAATAAATAAATAAAAATAATGAAGAAAAGAATTTATGTTTTTTGTTTCAACGTTATATCCTTAAAACTCACTTAGTAAAACGTAAATTCATTAACATGAGAAATAATATCCATAACAGGCTTAATTATTTTTTTAGGTATTTAACGTGCACTATCCGAAGTGATTGATTATATCAGTACACGATAATTTCTATGAGCTAGATCGAAAGGGTCTACCAATTTTGCCGGGAAAGGTATTTTTCACATACCTTCCAAGTTTCTTTCAAATTCCACAATCGACTTGGGACTGACGGCTTTACTTTACCTCTGAAAGAAATATTGCAACGGATTTTTATCGCTTAGGAAAAATCTTTTGACCACAGTCGGATTTGGACCCACGAACAACGGGTTTTGAGGCGAGCACTTTACCCAAGACAACCGAGGTCGACAACGTCCTTTATGGCTCACCTAATTACAATGAAGAATAACCTATTTTAATAATTATCCAGGTACAGAAGCTAAATAGTAAGCTTTATTTTATAATGGAAAATAGCAGTGTTATGGCGTGCGTGCCTAGCACCATTTTGTGTAAAACAAGAAATGTATTCTTGCTGCGGATCCATAAACTATTATTTTAATTTATTTAAATCAATTTCCTCAAGGTTTTGAACTTCACGATGCGTCAAAGTTGCTTAGAGACTGCTTGCAAAGGTTGTATAAGACAAGATCATTTGTTATATTTTAGTGTTATCTACAGGTGATAGATAACGTGGCACTGTTAACTGGCTGGTCAAAAACTATCAAAGGTGTTAAGTTATCCGTACAAATTACAAAAAAAAAAAATTCTTTAACCCACGCCTTAATATCTGTCCGGCTAGGTTAGCTGCGTATTCACGGAACATGTTTAAGGGAGGAAGAAATAAGTACAAGTGTACCCACATTTGCGTGGTGGGAGAGTGGTAAACATTTTAGGAGAAAAATCCCTTATGGCACTCGTCCGAGAGTCGAACACCGATCTCCTAGTCACCTGGAAACCAAACAAGACGAGATTGGTGCTTTTAAATGAGTGTCCATCGGTGCGAGATTTTATGGTTCATTTATATATTTTAACAATAGTTGATTTCAGTTCCGTTAAGCCCGCATTGGTGGGCATGTCGGTAAAGGAGTGATATAATTTGCCTATAAAGAAGAGGTTGGATTCAAATCCCGTGCATAGTTTTCAACTTTTCCTCAATGAAAATTAGTGTACATTTTCTTATCTACCTTATACACTGATTCCTGGGAGGTTAGCAAGACACGACACGACACAAACACACACATACTTACATTACGAGGCGGAACAACTTCTATTTGGAAAGTGTCCGGCAAGTGAAAAGTTTTTGTGTAATTTCTTAATAATAATCTAATCTATATAAAAACTAAGTTTATTTGTCTTTATGGAGCTTGGGTGACGTGACTGATCGAGTCACTGATTGACCTTGTTGCGGGGTGGGAAAGGGATTTATAAATAATGTTAGCGTCGGGTCAGAGACAACACACTGACCTCTGACCCGGGAGGTCAGGGCTCATTCTTTGACCCTGGAGTTGGGCTCAATTTCTAACCTGGGAGACCAAGGTTATTCTATGATACAAAGAAAGGCTCAATCTTACTATAGGATCAAGGCTCAATTCTACCTGGGAGACCAAGGTTATTTCTATGATACAAGAGGCAAGGGCTCAATCTTTGACTATAGAGATCAAGGCTCAATTTCTAACCTGGGAGACCAAGGTCATTTCTATGATACAAGAGGCAAGGGCTCAATCTTTGACTATAGAGATCAAGGCTCAATTTCTAACCTGGGAGACCAAGGTTATTTCTATGATACAAGAGGCAAGGGCTCAATCTTTGACTATAGAGATCAAGGCTCAATTTCTAACCTGGGAGACCAAGGTTATTTCTATGATACAAGAGGCAAGGGCTCAATCTTGACTATAGAGATCAAGGCTCAATTTCTAACCTGGGAGACCAAGGTTATTTCTATGATACAAGAGGCAAGGGCTCAATCTTGACTATAGAGATCAAGGCTCAATTTCTAACCTGGGAGACAAGGTTATTTCTATGATACAAGAGGCAAGGGCTCAATCTTTGACTATAGAGATCAAGGCTCAATTTCTAACCTGGGAGACCAAGGTTATTTCTATGATACAAGAGGCAAGGGCTCAATCTTGACTATAGAGATCAGCTCAATTCTAACCTGGAAAAAGGGTATTATGATACAAAAGGCTCAACTTTGATATAAGATAAGCTCATCTTGACCTGGAGACCAAGGTTATTTCTATGATACAAGAGGCAAGGGCTCAATCTTGACTATAGAGATCAAGGCTCAATTTCTAACCTGGAGACAAGGTTATTTCTATGATACAAGAGGCAAGGGCTCAATCTTTGATCATAGAGATCAAGGCTCAATCTCTGACCCTGGAGTTTAGGGCTCAATTAAAGTTATAATTATAAATAACGAAATTTGAATACCCAACATAAAGTAAAATTAAATCCTTGCTTTGTACTTGTCGCTGTTACAAAGAGTATTACAAGGTATTTTAGTGCATTTTTTATAAAAACGGGCAGCCAAGTATTTAGAAATTATCCAAAATAATTCTAAGATTTGTTGTGTTAAATAACTACATGTAGAACATATTTATTTACTTGTAATTGGTTTATTATATTATACTTTCTTGTGTTAAAAGTGTTGATTACCTATAAAAAAATTTAATTATTAGCAAAATAATCATTTTTTGTACTATTTACATTAAATGTAAAAATATTGTCGGTATTTAATTTTCGTTCACTTATAATGGGGCTCTGGTGAAACTACGATGGGCCTAGCAAGCCAATAGGGGATGCCAAATTGCTTTCTAAATAGGAACACGAATCCTCGGAAAGGACAGACATAATGGACACCATCCCAGGAAAGGAAATGGACTAAGAATTGGTACAATAAATGTAAGGACATTGAAAAGAAAAATTTAAGAGTTAGTGAATCTAATGGAGAGAAGAAAGCTTGACCTACTGGGACTGGAGGAAACTAAGTGGAAGGGAGAAGGGAAAAAGGATTGAGGAACGGATTAAGCTATATTGGATTGTAAATGAGGAAGAAAGAAGGAACGGAGTGAGAGTAGTGGTGAGGGAAGGGCTAAGGGAAGAGGTGAAGGGAATAAATGATAGATTTATGAAGGTGAAAATTGTATTGAAGGATAGGACATGAGGGGGTGCAAGTGTATGCCCCACAGGTGGGGTGTTCATCGAACGAGAAGGAGGAGTTTTCAGAAGACCTGCAGAAGAAACTGAGGGGGGCAGAGTCAAGTAGTCATGGGTGACTTAAATGTTCATGTTGGGACGGATAGCCAAGGGTATGAAGAAGTTCTAGGAGTAGATGGCCGGGGGACTAGGAATAAGGAGGGTGAGGAGCTGCTATAATTGTGCAAGAGGAATGGATTGCTGATAGGAAATACGTGGTTTGAGAAGAGGAGAGTCATAAGGTAACATGATACAGTGCTGAATGGTCAGGGAAGTCTTTAGTGGACTACATACTTGTATATATACTAATACGGAAAGATACAACAGATGTAAAGGTAATTTCACATGAAACCCTAGACAGTTACCACCAGCTGCTGGTAGCAGCCCTGTCAAGAAGGAAGGAAAGGAAAGTAACAGGAAATCAGGATAGAACGCTAAAGGTATGGAAGTTGAAAGAGCAAGTACTTAGAACAGAGCTTCAGAGAATAATTTGGAGCAGCCTTCCAAAGGATGAAATCAAAACAGGTGAAAAAAATAGGGAAGACTCTGGATGGTATTGGTGGGGGCAGCAAAGGATGCGTGTGAATGGACAAGTGGGAAGAGAAGATAGAAGTAAACACCATGGTGGAATGCTAGAACAAGAGAAGCAGTAACCTAAAAGAACAGATCCTAAGGGAGTGGTTCAGAGAGAGGACAACAGAGGGGAAGGAAGACTATAAGTAAAAAAAGAAAGAATCAAGAAGAGTAGTGTAGGAGGAGAAAAGAAGTTGGATGAAGATGTGTACGAAAATATTGGAGGACAGTGTGGGTAGTAAGAAAATACTGTTGGAATGGCTAGGAGTAAGAGACTAAATAGATTGGAACAGATTGGAATGATGTACAAGAATGGAAATGTGGTGGTGGAAAAGAGAGGACTTAAGGAAATTGTGGAGAGAGTATTTTGATGACCTGCTAGATTCTAACGCGACCACGGAGGATGCGGGAGAGGACGAAGTGAGCACTAGCCAGGAAAGTGTGAGTGACCTAACCTGGAGAGAAGTGGAGGTGTAATGAAAAGTATGAATGTTGGAAAGGCACCAGGAGGTGATGAAGTAAGTGTGAAAATGCTGAGAGCAGCAGGAGAGGGAGAACTACAGTGAATGTATGGAGTGATACGAGCAATATGGAAGTAAGGGAAGGTCTCAAAAGACTGGAATAGGGGAATAATAGTACGCATCTTAAAGAAAGGAGACAGGAAGAAGTGTGGGAATAACAGGGGAGTTACCTTGATGAGCCACTGTGCAAAGGCGTTTGAAAAATTATTGTAGAAAATAATTAAAGGAATAGTAGGAGGAGGATTGAGAGAGGAGCAAAATGTCTTCAGACCAGTAAGGTCGACAGTGGATATTATTTTTTCTGCGAGACAGCTGCAAGAGTGACACTATGAGAATGGAAACCCTTGTTTAGGGTCTTCTTGTATGTGAAAACCATGACAGTTGTGCAGAAGGGTATGAAAGACCTGGAGTAGAAAAGATACAGGATAGACAGTAAACAGTGAGGAATATGTACAACGTAGTGTGGTTGTGGAGAGTGGGAGAGGAAAGACAGATTGGTTTGAGTATAAAGGTCTGAAATAATGTAGTCGCTCTCATCACTACTGTTCATGTAGTAATGATGAAATAACTGAAGGAGTGGTAGAAGAATTGGGAGGGAAAGACGAAAGCAATGGTGTTTTCATATGACTGATGGTGTCTGATAGTGAGAGAAGAAGTTCGGGAGCACCCTGGAGGTTTGGGAAGCAGTGGTGGAGCGGTATGAAATTAGGTAAGTGTAAGAAGAGTGAGTTGGTGAAGGGAAATGAGGTAACAACTGGTGTGACAGTTGACGAGGAGCAAATGAATATAGTAAAAAGTTTCAAGTATCTGGACAGTATTGTAGAGCAGAGTGGAGCGGAAGTGAAAGTAAGGTTAAGTGTGGAAAGGAAGGCAAGTGAGTGTGGGAAGTGGAACAAGTAGATGGTATACAATGTGTGACAGTGAGAGAGGAGCAAATGAATATAGTAAAAAGTTTCAAGTATCTGGACAGTATTGTAGAGGAGAGTGGAAGGAACAGAAGAGAAGTGGGAAGGAAGGCAAGAGAGGTATACAACTGGTGTGACAGTGAGAGAGGAGCAAATGAATATAGTAAAAAGTTTCAAGTATCTGGACAGTATTGTAGAGGAGAGTGGAAGGAACAGAAGAGAAGTGGGAGAGAAGGCAAGAGAGGTATACAACTGGTGTGACAGTGAGAGAGGAGCAAATGAATATAGTAAAAAGTTTCAAGTATCTGGACAGTATTGTAGAGAGAGTGGAAGGAACAGAAGATAAGTGGGAGAGGAAGGCAAGTAGAGGCATGTTTCAGAAGTGTGAGAAGCCTGATTTGGAGCAGGGATATTCCAGACAAGTGCGAGGGAGCGATCTACAATGTCTAATACCTAACAATATTGATATACCGAGTGTACTTGTCAAACCTTTTACATTTACAACGTTTCTAGGGAGATTATATTATTATTATTTTATTATTATTAGCACCGCGTCTTACTACCAGTTCGGGTTATACGCACTTACGCTAATGTGTAATGGTAGGGTGATTGTGAGATGAAATGAAGGACCTACAGTTTAACGTGGAATCCGAACCACGGTGGTGACCGGGCATTTCCACACATTCACAAGATGTCTTGTCAGAGGTGTAGGAAAGGTTTGGAAATCAGATAAATCTGTGCCGGGACCGAGGATCGAACCCCGGCCGCCAGCATAGAAGTCTGACACCTTACCCCTAGACCACCAGGTCACCCCTAGGGAGATTATAAACTTAATTTCAAAATAAAAATAAACAATAATAATACAATATCTTGAATATCTTCATCTATTGTAATTAACTTTATAAACACGTGCTTTTTTTTTCTTCACATTTCCAACACTTTTTAAAAACTGGTATTTTAATCCCTTCAAAAGTACCGCTTAAAAGATGATAATTTGAAAATGTGGCATGAATACCCCGGGCCCCCACCCTCCCCCTCTTTCAGATGAGCCCCTACCACACCCGCACTTCTGAAGAGCTTTCGGAGGCCATGACCGTATTTGAATGTTTCTCCAATATAAATTAAATAGCCAAGCTATTACATTTGTTAATTACGGTTATAGCCGCATCTAAACATTTAAATTTTAAAATTAAAATTAAAATTTTAATTCAATCATTTAAATTTAAAAAATGACACATTGACACAAGAATCGAACCCGGGAAACGGGCCCTGGGTGTGGGACGAATCCTGTATAGCTCAGTGGGTAGAGCATTGGCGTACCAAGACATAGGTCCCGGGTTTGATCCCCATGTCCAATTTAAATAATACTTCTCCAATTAGTACTGAATACACTGGCGGAGTATTAGTTCAACGGCTCGTTTCTATCACGTGTGATGTCTTCTGGTGATGCAAAACAAATTGATCTAGCTCTTAGTGTCTTTAGTTTGCACGTTGCTGTAGCGTGAACGACAGTTCAAGTCGGAGCTATCGTATTCTAAAAAAAACATTGGTATTTATGACTGCTGTGTAAACTTGCCGGCTGGAGGTAAACATCACCATGGCTGTTGATAACTTGAGCGACAGTCGCTGTTTACACAGGGTGTGAGGGAATGGTATTGTGTTCTAGGAAAAAAAAATGCCCTGCAGATGCCTCGTGTCTATCGATTTAGTTGTATTGATACTCGTACCGATGGATGTGTGGACAAGGTTGTTCATACTCGTCTTATTTTTATTTGCCGGTGACTTTTGTTGACTACGGTATCTCTTTTCTTTTGCACCTTTTATGTTAGTCATTCTCGCTTTGCTTTAAAAATAAAAATATGTACCTCTAAGGCGGAAAGAGAATTTTCTCAGAAAAATATATATTATATTCGCAAACATAAGTGTTAATAAAAAACAATGCACAGTACAGTAAGAGCTATGACCGATAAAAAAAGTGAGTAATCTAGTTGGCATTAGTTTTTTAATCTCAAGATTAAGAAAAGAGGGTCTAGTATCAACCTCAAATAAGGTCACCCTATTACATTAACAAGTTGTTTATCAAGAGGGGACCGTATTGTTTGTTAAGTTCACTTCATTGTTTATCCAATCAGATAGTTCAACTGTAAACAAAATTTCTACTAACGTAGTACAAAGTCATGGTGTTATTGGAAAGTCCCCCGTGACTAAGAGGTCATATAGTGTAAATTAATAAGTCTTAGTATCCCTGGTTCGATTCTAGAAGGAATTACGAAGCTATTTACATTTTGTATATATAATAATATATATATATATATATATATATTAGCTGATATTTCTTTCATGTTACTAGATACCTACTTTGGTGGCCGTATGGTTTAAGGATCAACTCTTGCAACATACTAGTTTGTCGAAGATGGGGAGATCGGGGTTCGATCCCGGTTGGGAGTAATGAGGTGTTTTACTTAAATGGTCTCCCACTTGCCCTTCACACAAATGCGGATACACTTAGACTAAATTAAACTTTCCTAATCCCTAACACATTAGTGTCATTAGTACACAGGCGTATAATTTGAACGGTAGTAAGACGCAGTTCTATAAAATAAATGACTAGATGTTTATAGCAAGATTCCGGTATGAAGAACCTTATAAAACAACAGTTTAGTCATATTATCAGTAATATGTTTCTGTTACTCTTGAACACGCCTCGTGGCGTAGTTGGCTAACGCGCGAGTCGTGTTGAGTTCGACTGCTGAGGACGGGGAGATCGAGGTTCGAATCTCGGTCGGGTGAACTGGGGGTGGTTTTCCTAAATGTTTTACACTCTCCCTCCACGCAAATGCGGGTTCACTACCTCCAACTCAACCTTCCCAATTCTTAATCCATTAGCGTAATTAGTACTTAAAGCGTATAACTCGAACGGGTAGTAAGACGCGGTGCTAATAATAATAATAATAATAATAATAACTAGTGTAATTAGTAGCCTACATTTATGCGTACAATCCGATCAGGTAGTCTTGCAATGTTCAAAAAAAAAGTATATAGGTAATAACTTGAAGTACAATCAATTTTACGTTGCCTATTGTGTGCCTATTTTTCCTTAAGTGCCTATTAGGGTGCCTAAATCCCATATTGTGATGACTATTGTGTCTAAGAATCTGCTCCCTAATCATGACAGAGATTCAAGAATTGTTGAGGTCACCATTTGAATTGTGATTTTTTTTATTGGTACGTTTAACACTAAAGTTATAAACAACTTATCCCAAGAGTAAGGTGCTAGGGGAATAACTAAGAGAAGTGCACCCACATTATAGGGAATAGGGGATGGGAAAACTCAGTAATTAATCACACGTGGGAATAAATCCCTAGTGTATCTGGATGATATTCTAACCTCAACTGCTGCGCTATCGGAAGTCAAAATATAAGGTGAGACTGATGCCTTGAACTATTTGACCATGGGTTCGGATTTGAATACTGAAACTAGTAAGTATTATGTAAGAGTTTGCTCTTCCTGGGATTGATTCAAAACTACTTTCCAAGTTTCAACATTTCAACGGGGGACTTCATTTCTTTTTTTTAGAACGTAATTTTTGGCTTGAATATATTTAGGACACTTCTTATAAATTCAACCTTCTCTTCATCCCTTCATTCATAGCACATTAGCGGGAATAGTACATACTACGCGTTTAATCTGAACAGGTAGTAAGACACAGTGCCAAAAAAAAATCTAAATAAATATGGTGATATTTTCTGTTTTTCATAATTCATGCCTCTAAATAGTTTATGACTCTGGGTAATTAATATTATGTGTATTCTATTACGCACATTAGGTGATATAATGCAGTAAATAATCCCCAAACCTATTTTTATAACGTGTAGGCTAACGTCGAATTAAACAAGTGTAGAAAACTTATACATGGAAGGAACCATTTCAACATTTCAACATTTAATTCCCAGTCTATCTTTTCATATTGTACAGTGCTATGTAATATTACGAGGCTACTGAGTAAGCTGTATGATGACGTCATTTAAATCATACGATACACGCGTATCGAGATTGTAAAACTCTTTGGTTAAAAATACACAATTCCTCACACTTTTTTTTTTATCGACACAGTGTGTCCGTTGATGTAAGTTGCCCGGTTTGAAAATAATCGCAAGCAAATGTTCATTTTTTTCGAGGTAATTAACGTGCAGTTTCTGAACTGACTGATTATATCAGCACAAACTTATAAGCTAACTTAAATCTAGAACAAACACAACATCCAGGTATCCGTTTCAATGGCCGCGTGGTATATCGCAGTAGATTAGATTGCCGATGACATGGAGATCGAAGCTAGAATCTCGGTCGGGTGTATTGATACGGTTTTTTCCGAAATGGTTTTCAACTCTCCCTCAATGCAAATGCGGGTATACTTCCTCTTAATATAATCTCCTTAATCTCTTAAATCATTAGCGTAGTTAGTACATAAGCGTAAAAACCGAACGGGTAGTAGACGTGGTACTAAATATAACTAAAAAACATCCGCTCCAAGTATGTTCCAATTAAATGAATAGTAGTAAACAAAGTCGTATCAAACTAATTTTCTAGAGGTTCTGGAGCCCCCCCCCCCTCCCCTCATACCCCAACCCATCCCATCCTTTCAAACTTTTCATAGTTGGCCAATAATGTTTAGAATAAGTAGGTTTGATGAGATAATTGGTGGGGGAAGGTTGGTAAACCTATACATAAGCTACTACAAACTACACTTCTGACAGTTGTTCTGTAATTCAAGCTACTCTTTTCTTAGGGTGATTCTTCAATTAGGATCTTACAGGTGATATAAAAAATATCTGTCTCATTTTCTCGGACCCAACTTACTCGGCTCATTACAAGAAACGTCCTTTGTTTTTCAATACCATATGAATGTATGAGAAATGAAATACAATATCTTGAAATGTTGACAAAACTAATTTTACAATAGGAAGTATTACAAGGTATATCTTGAAGGTTAATATTAAAATACTTATTAATTAACATTTGGCCGATGACATGTACAATTAAAACTGTAGTAAGGTGATCTGGTGGTCTAGGGGTAAGGTGTCAGACTTCTATGCTGGGAGTCCGGGTTCAATCCTCGGTCCCGGCACAGATTTATCTGATTTATAAACCCTTCCTTTACCTCTGATAAGACATCTTGTGAATGCGGAGAATGCCAGGCCTCCACCGTGGTTCGGATTCCACGTTAAACTGTAGGTCCTTCATTTCATATCACAATCACCCTACCATTACACATTAGCGTAAGTGCGTATAACCCGAACGGGTAGTAAGACACGGTGCTAATAATAATAATAATAATAATAATAATAATAATAATAATAATAATAATAATAATAATAATAATAATAATAATAAAAACTGTAGTAAGAGCAAAAAAAACTTAAACATGAGATTTTTATATGTATTGGTAGACCCTCCTTAAGGGTTTCAACAAATACTAGGGGGGGGTCAGACCCCACAGACCCCCACCTTTCTACGCACATGGTAGTCATATGTGACTAAGTATGTATGTGTTCCAGCAAGTACCTTTCCAAGTCAGTACTGGGTAAAGCAGTGGCCCCCAGTCAACTCCGATCAGGAGCAGGCAAGACGGACGTGTTCGAATTCACAAAGGTTCTACCTAAGGTCGTCCAAGACCTGACAGACTCTGGTAGTTACCTGGATGTCCCCGCCGCCACTAAGCGACTGGCCAAGGTACGTCGTCTACTTGATGAGCAACCAGTGTTTGTGACTAGTTTCATATGGAAATATACAATCAGAATTTTAAAGAAAGGGTCTTATCTAAGTTGACCGATATAAACGTTACTAGATCTACTTTCATGTATTCATAAAGGTGCGACCGAAGGGAGCGCAAGTATTTTTACAGTTTTTATAGAATTGAGATTTTGTGGCCAAAATAAATCAAATATTTCTCCAGTAGCAACATAGAGTTTAGTTTTCTGCACATGCTAATATCAACAGATCTTGAATATCTGTCAAAGGTGTCCTGGAATTTTGTCAAAACTTTTTAAATACAGAGAAAAGATTTTGACAAAATTCCAGGACACCTTTGACAGATATTCAAGATCTGTTGATATTAGCATGTGCAGAAAACTAAACTATATGTTGCTACTGAAAAAAATATTTGATTTATTTGGGCAAAAAAATCTCAATTCTATAAGAACTGTAAAAATACTTGCGCTCCCTTCGGCCGCACCTTAAGGGTGTAAGAAGGACCTTTTTTAAATGCGAGGCGAAGCTTGCACATTCGAGGCAGAATCAAAGCCAAAATCAAAGATAAGGTTTTTGTTGTTATCACATAACCTATTAGATAGAGATAGATATCAAATTAAAAGATATGAAAAAGGATAGAAATTAGGTTATTAAAATAAATTATGTTGACAAAATTAATTAAGTGTATTATTCATGAAGAGTCAATGGGCTGAGTGGCAAAGTTGTTGTTACAACAGAAAATCAATTACAATCAATAATTGTGAGTGAAAATAAATTATGTAATAAGAAAAAGTTTTTAATTAGGTTAAAAGTAATAAATTGAACCATTAAAAACACATTAAAAATGTGAGTCGAAAAAGTACATATACAATAAACAATAAAACATATTAAAATACATGTGTTATAGACAATTAGTTAAAATAAAATAGGGTGTATAATATTGATAAACAAGATAAAATTATGGTTAGAAATAGAGTTCCATAGAGAATTGAGCCTAGGCTTGCATAAAAGTTTTTAGTTGGTTTGTTATAAAAAATGTATAAAAATTATTCTATTCAGGATTTTATGTAATTACATTTTAACAACCCATAAATATATTAAGACAAGTGTAGATGAAACATGGGATAGTATAGATGAAACTTATAATATAGTGTAATAAGATAAAAGTCAAATGACACAGATTGGAATTTAGTGAAAACAAAGAAAATATTTTATATATAAGTTGAAATCTATTCTTATCTGGGAGAATTTGAATTCCCTTGTTCCTTGAGAATGGGGGTTGTTTAATCACAATTCCGACATGTTTCGGCGCTCGATGGTACCATCCTCAGGTCTAAACAAGAAAAAAGAGTTAACGTAAGTTGTGGTGCAAATACTCAATTTAAGCCAATATAAATAAATGTAAAATTGAATTTTGATAACAGTGTGAGTATGAGATCTACTACCATTTTAAAATTATCTGATACCCACCTCGGTGGTTGCGTGGTCTAACGCGCTTCTCTTGCAGTAGACTAGACCGTCGATGATGGAGAGATCAAGGATTCGATTCTCGGTTGGGTGTACTGAGGATGGTTTCTCCCTAATGTTTTTCCACTTTCCCTCCACGCAAATGCGGGTACACTTCATATTAATATAAGCTCCCTTGTCCTTACAAACCATTAGCGTAAGAAGTACATAAGTGTATAACCTGAATGATTTGTAAGACGTGGTGCAAAAAAAAAAACCATTTTGTGCATCTAGGTAAAGAGAATGGTTTACAGTTAGAGAAAACAACCCAATATATTATGTTAACGTTATGTAATTTAATTACTTGTTGGTGTTAAAATACTGTGAATGTACAGTAACTGTTTTATAAAGAACTATTTGTTGAAACATTCCATATTTAGTTGTATATTCTAAAACTGTTTATAGTAATTATATCGAAGATTTCTTAGTCCTTCGAAATGAAATTTTAAATTTATAAGTTGGAACCCAGGGGCAAGGTGAGGAGTGGGTGTAACCATAGAACAAAATTGAGGTATGGTAGAAAATTTAAATTTTGCGGTCAATTTAAGATAAACAAATAAGTCTTAATAATTTAAAATCCTAAATGGTATTTGAATAAATGGCGTGAGTGTTCCAAAAGAATTAGAAATTTTCCTTTTTGATATGGGAGAAAATTTAAATTTGCAGTGTTAGTAAAAGAACCACCCCACATAACCATAAAAGTTGGGATGTTTTACAATTTAAAAATTATGTGCTGGTAAATGCAGGGTAGGGGTTAGGGAAACCTATGAATTTCCTAAACCAGTAGAAAAAACCCACACAATTTTCAATATGGGGGAAAACCTTTAACTTTGTCAAGACAGATGAAACATGTCTTTAACTAAATGAATACAAATACTAAAGATGGTCTTAAAATGTATCCATTAATATGGACAGCGATTCTCTTTGGTAAATCACGATGCTCCATATGTTTCTGTGAGAGAGTAAACTATTTGATTTATGCTTTTGGTGAAATGTGGTGCCCTTTTATCCAACAGGTTTCTGTAACAATATAATATCAATTCATTTCACATATATTATGATCGTACTTAAGGCGGGGTGCTAGTGAGCGCGAGTTTAGTGCATTAATTTTGCAGTTTTTATAGCACAAACATTTATTGCCCAAAATGAATCAAATATTTCTTCTATAGAATCATAGAGTTTAGCTTTCTGCACATGCTAACCTCAACAGTTGTTGAATATCTGTCATGAGCATGGCAGCATTTGGTGACAAACTTTTTAAATAAAGAGAAAAGTTTGTCACCAAATGCTGCCATGCTCATGATAGATATTCAACAACTGTTGAGATTAGCATGTGCAGAAAGCTAAACTCTATGATTCTATAGAAGAAATATTTGATTCATTTTGGGCAAAAGATGTTTGTGCTATAAAAACTGCAAAATTACTGCCCTAAACTCACGCCCACTAGCACTCTACCTTAGGTAAATATTGCTTTGTCAATTGATTGCCTTCGTTTGTGCACTCAGTTTGTGAACTAGATAATATTTTCTTTCAATGATTAAAAAAAAAAGTGACCTGGCGGTCTAGGGGTAAGGTGTCAGACTTCTATGCTGGCGGCCGGGGTTCAATCCTCGGTCCCGGAACAGATTTATCTGATTACCAAACCCTTCCTTCACCTCTGACAAGACATCTTGTGAATGTGGGGAATGCCAGGCCTCCACCGTGGTTCGGATTCCACGTTAAACTGTAGGTCCTTCATTTCATCTCACAATCACCCTACCATTACACATTAGCGTAAGTGCGTATAACCCGAATGGGTAGTAAGACGCGATGCTAGTAATAATAATAATAATAATAATAATAATTTAAAAATATATTAATTACTTTAGTTGGTTTGTGATTGCCATGGCTGTCTCAGGATTGTACACGAAGGAACTATCAAAATGATGGCAGCCGGATGTTAAACGTCCTAATTTGTTATGTATTGATATAATTAATAAAGCTTGCTGGAGGTTTGGGAAGGGGAATAGGTTAAACCCTCAAAACACCACTTTTCATTAAGGACCTGGGCAATCATGTCTTAAATATGTAACTAAATAGACTATTCAAAATTTTAATCTTCCAATGATGTGTTGTGGATTGTTGCTAGGATAAGCAGCACTGGTTTAAACTGTACCTGTGATATATGCTCACCCACTACGTCCTTACTTGACCAATAATACATAGAACCTACCGCAAATACCTAACACGGGAATGTATTTTCATTGATAGTTGGCAAAAGAGTGTTCTGTTGAGTGAGGATAACATATCACAGGTACAGTACGAACAAGATCTGCTTACCATGGCAACACTACACGACACGTCATTGTAACTGTCAGCAGCGTATGTTGTTCCCTGACAGATACTGCAGTACAATGTGACGGGTGGTAAGAAAAACAGAGGTTTGGGTGTGGTCGTGTCTTACCGCATGTTGGCAAGTGAAGAAGATCTTACCGCAGAGAATCTGGAGTTGGCGCACTTGATGGGCTGGGCCATGGAGATGGTAAGTACACTCACAGCTACAGTCGTAGTCTCATACCTGCAGAGGCCATGGAGATGGTAAGATACACTCACAGCTACAGTCGTAGTCTCATACCTGTAGAGGCCATGGAGATGGTAAGATACACTCACAGCTACAGTCGTAGTCTCATACCTGTAGAGGCCATGGAGATGGTAAGATACACTCACAGCTACAGTCGTAGTCTCATACCTGCAGAGGCCATGGAGATGGTAAGATACACTCACAGCTACAGTCGTAGTCTCATACCTGCAGAGGCCATGGAGATGGTAAGATACACTCACAGCTACAGTCGTAGTCTCATACCTGTAAAGACCATGGAGATGGTAAGACACACTCACAGCTACATTCGTAGTCTCATACCTGTAGAGGCCATGGAGATGGTAAAATACACTCACAGCTACAGTCGTAGTCTCATACCTGTAGAGGCCATGGAGATGGTAAGATCCACTCACAGCTACAGTCGTAGTCTCATACCTGTAGAGGCCATGGAGATGGTAAGATCCACTCACAGCTACAGTCGTAGTCTCATACCTGTAGAGGCCATGAAGATGGTAAGATCCACTCACAGCTACAGTCGTAGTCTCATACCTGTAGAGGCCATGGAGATGGTAAGATACACTCACAGCTACAGTCGTAGTCTCATACCTGTAGAGGCTATGGAGATGGTAAGATCCACTCACAGCTACAGTCGTAGTCTCATACCTGTAGAGGCCATGGAGATGGTAAGATCCACTCACAGCTACAGTTGTAGTCTCATACCTGTAGAGGCCATGGAGATGGTAAGATACACTCACAGCTACAGTCGTAGTCTCATACCTGTAGAGGCCATGGAGATGGTAAGATCCACTCACAGCTACAGTCGTAGTCTCATACCTGTAGAGGCCATGGAGATGGTAAGATACACTCACAGCTACAGTCGTAGTCTCATACCTGTAGAGGCCATGGAGATGGTAAAATACACTCACAGCTACAGTCGTAGTCTCATACCTGTAGAGGCCATGGAGATGGTAAGATACACTCACAGCTACAGTCGTAGTATAATACCTGTAGAGGCCATGGAGATGGTAAGATACACTCACAGCTACAGTCGTAGTCTCATACCTGTAGAGGCGATGGAGATGGTAAGATACACTCACAGCTACAGTCGTAGTATAATACCTGTAGAGGCCATGTAGATGGTAAGATACACTCACAGCTACAGTCGTAGTCTCATACCTGTAGAGGCCATGGAGATGGTAAAATACACTCACAGCTACAGTCGTAGTCTCATACCTGTAGAGGCCATGGAGATGGTAAGATACACTCACAGCTACAGTCGTAGTCTCATACCTGCAGAGGCCATGGAGATGGTAAGATCCACTCACAGCTACAGTCGTAGTCTCATACCTGTAGAGGCCATGGAGATGGTAAGATACACTCACAGCTACAGTCGTAGTCTCATACCTGTAGAGGCCATGGAGATGGTAAGATACACTCACAGCTACAGTCGTAGTATAATACCTGTAGAGGCCATGGAGATGGTAAGATCCACTCACAGCTACAGTCGTAGTCTCATACCTGTAGAGGCCATGGAGATGGTAAGATCCACTCACAGCTACAGTCGTAGTATAATACCTGTAGAGGCCATGGAGATGGTAAGATCCACTCACAGCTACAGTCGTAGTCTCATACCTGTAGAGGCCATGGAGATGGTAAGATCCACTCACAGCTACAGTCGTAGTATAATACCTGCAGAGGCCATGGAGATGGTAAGATCCACTCACAGCTACAGTCATAGTCTCATACCTGTAGAGGCCATGAAGATGGTAAGATCCACTCACAGCTACAGTCGTAGTCTCATACCTGCAGAGGCCATGGAGATGGTAAGATCCACTCACAGCTACAGTCGTAGTCTCATACCTGCAGAGGCCATGGAGATGGTAAGATCCACTCACAGCTACAGTCATAGTCTCATACCTGTAGAGGCCATGGAGATGGTAGGATCCACTCACAGCTACAGTCGTAGTCTCATACCTGCAGAGGCCATGGAGATGGTAAGATCCACTCACAGCTACAGTCGTAGTCTAATACCTGAAGATGCCATGGAGATGTTAAGATACACTCACAGCTACAGTCGTAGTCTCATACGTGCATCGGTGGGCATGTGGACTAAGTGTCAGTCTCATATGGTCTTATTTTCTGGTGATGGGGAAGCCTAGGCTCGAATCTCCACTTGGCAAACAAAGGATGTTGTCCCTAAAGGGTTTCACATTATTACTCCACGCAAATGGGGGTACATATATTTTTAAACTATCTTCTCTATCCCTAATCAATGACTGTAATAGAATGCGTGGGTGGGTAGTAAAATTTTAGAGCAAAGAAATATCCGAACACAACTTATAACGTTAACATAGTTGATACAGTTTGCACACCCCATCTTGTAAGTGGAATATAACATTTTATAACGTCCATTTTGTGTGTTCACACTCATTAGCTGTGATTTTCTTTCTAAACTATAAAAGTAGGGAATAATTGATTAGATACAATCAATATGGAATAATAATAATTATTTCAATTTCCTTTATTATTTTATTTTCCTTTATTATAGTGTTGGCCTCCAGTCGTGAGACCCATCACAGGCCAACACTGAAAATTACACAAGTAGGGTCTAACTTAGTCATAATATTAATAATAATAATAATAATAAAAGTAATAATATAATAAATGAGTAAATAATATTAAAATATATATTTTTAACAAAAATGAATGTACGGAAATATAATATAGTAATAAAAGGAAGTATTTGTCTGTGTGTGTTTGTTTTTGTGCGATGACCAGCCAAATCTACGGCACGCAGAGATATGAAATTTCTTAACATAGGTTGACGGATGGGGGTCCGAATGTACCTCAAAGACGGATTTTAGAATTTTTAATTATCTTTTTAACTAGACTATATTTAACAAATATTTGGTGAGTCACGGGCAACGCCGTGCGGGATTAATAGTATATTAATAAATGGATTAAACACAATTTCTTATTAATTACAATAACCAATAATTATCGGTCACCTACACTCTGTAGAATTCACAATAGTTAGTTTTGTCACTTGTGTACTGTACATTTTACAGACAACAGACTAAGGACCGGAATTCCATTATTTGTACTTACTTAGGAATATAAAACAACTTAAACGTGGCTAGGAATGTTAGTCCGTTGTAGCCTCTATCACTAGTGCAGCATTTCACCAGCTCTTGGCATATGCAACTACACGTGCATAACAAACAGTGAGACACTACCAAAACAACATTTCACCAACCCCTGGCAAAGTAGACTACACTCACACAACACACAGTGAGACACTACCAACACAACATTTCACCAACCCCTGGCAAAGTAGACTACACTCACAGAGCACACAGTGAGACACTACCGGCACAACATTTCAACAACCTTTGGCACAGTAGACTACACTCACACAAACAACAGTGAGACACTACCAACACATTTCACCAACCCCTGGCAAAGTAGACTACACTCACATAGCACACAGTGAGACACTACCGCACAACATTTCAACAACCTTTGGCACAGTAGACTACACTCACACAACACACAGTGAGACACTACCAACACATTTCACCAACCCCTGGCAAAGTAGACTACACTCACATAGCACACAGTGAGACACTACCAACACAATATTTCACCAACCCCTGGCAAAGTAGACTACACTCACATAGCACACAGTGAGACACTACCAACACAACATTTCACCAACCCCTGGCAAAGTAGACTACACTCACATAGCACACAGTGAGACACTACCAACACAATATTTCACCAACCCCTGGCAAAGTAGACTACACTCACATAGCACACAGTGAGACACTACCGACATAACATTTCACCAACCCCTGGCACAGTAGACTACACTCACATAGCACACAGTGAGACACTACCAACACAACATTTCACCAACCCTGGCACAGTAGACTACACTCACATAGCAAACAGTGAGACACTACCAACACAATATTTCACCAAACCCTGGCAAAGTAGACTACACTCACATAGCACACAGTGAGACACTACCGACATAACATTTCACCAACCCCTGGCACAGTAGACTACACTCACATAGCACACAGTGAGACACTACCAACACAACATTTCACCAACCCCTGGCACAGTAGACTACACTCACATAGCAAACAGTGAGACACTACCAACACAATATTTCACCAAACCCTGGCAAAGTAGACTACACTCACATAGCACACAGTGAGACACTACCGACATAACATTTCACCAACCCCTGGCACAGTAGACTACACTCACATAGCACACAGTGAGACACTACCGACACAACATTTCACCAACCCCTGGCACAGTAGACTACACTCACATAGCACACAGTGAGACACTACCGACACAACATTTCACCAACCCCTGGCACAGTAGACTACACTCACATAGCACACGGTGAGACCACTACCAACACAAACATTTCACCAACCCCTGGCACAGTAGACTACACTCACATAGCAAACAGTGAGACACTACCACACAAACATTTCACCAACCCCTGGCAAAGTAGACTACCACTCACATAGCACACAGTGAAACCACATACCGGAACACAAACATTTCACCAACCCTGGCAAGTAGACTACACTCACATAGCACACAGTGAAACACTACCAACACAACATTTCACCAACCCTTGGCACAGTAGACTACACTCACATAGCACACAGTGAGACACTACCGACACAAATTTCACCAACCCCTGGCAAGGTAGACTACACTCACATAGCACACAGTGAAACACTACCAACACAACATTTCACCAACCCCTGGCACAGTAGACTACACTTACATGGCACACAGTGAGACGCTACCAACACAATATTTCACCAACCCTGGCAAAGTAACTACACTCACATAGCACACAGTGAAACACTACCAACACAATATTTCACCAACCCCTGGCAAGTAGACTACACTCACATAGCACACGGTGAGACACTACCAACACAACATTTCACCAACCCCTGGCACAGTAGACTACACTACATAGCACACAGTGAGACACTACCAACACATTTTCACCAACCCCTGGCAAAGTAGACTACACTCACAAGCACACAGTGAGACACTACCAACACAACATTTCACCAACCCCGGGCAAAGTAACTACACTCACAAGCACTTAGTGAGACACTACCGACATAACATTTCCTCAACCCCTGGCACAGTAACTACACTTACATGGCACACAGTGAGACACTACCAACACAACATTTCACCAACCCCTGGCACAGTAGACTACACTCACATAGCACACAGTGAGACACTACCGACATAACATTTCACCAACCCCTGGCACAGTAGACTACACTTACATAGGCACACAGTGAGACACTACACATAACATTTCACCAACCCCTGGCACAGTAGACTACACTTACATGCACACAGTGAGACACTAACAACACATTATGCACCAAACCCTGGCACAGTAGACTACACTCACATAGCACACAGTGAACATACCAACACAACATTTCACCAACCCCTGGCACAGTAGACTACACTCACATAGCACACAGTGAGACACTACCGACATAACATTTCACGAACCCCTGGCACAGTAGACTACACTTACATGCACACAGTGAGACACTAACCAACACAACATTTCACCAACCCCTGGCACAGTAGACTACACTCACATAGCACACAGTGAGACACTAACAACAGATTATGTCACCAAACCCTGGCAAAGTAGACTACACTCACATAGCACACAGTGAGACACTACCAACACAATATTTCACCAACCCCTGGCAAAGTAGACTACACTCACATAGCACACAGTGAGACACTACCAACACAAATTTCACCAACCCTTGGCACAGTAGACTACACTCACATGGCACACAGTGAGACCCTACCAACACAATATTTCACCAACCCCTGGCACAGTAGACTACACTCACATGGCACACAGTGAGACACTACCGACATAACATTTCACCAACCCCTGACACAGTAGACTACGCTCACATGGCACACAGTGAGACACTACCAACACAACATTTCACCAAACCCCTGGCAGAGTAGACTACACTCACATAGCACACAGTGAGACACTACCAACACAACATTTCACCAACCCCTGGCACAGTAGACTACACTCACATAGCACACAGTGAGACACTACCGACACAATATTTCACCAAGACCTGGCAAAGTAGACTACACTCACATAGCACACAGTGAGACACTACCAACACAACATTTCACCAACCCCTGGCACAGTAGACTACACTTACATAGCACACAGTGAGACCCTACCAACACAATATTTCACCAACCCCTGGCACAGTAGACTACACTCACATGGCACACAGTGAGACACTACCGACATAACATTTCACCAACCCCTGACACAGTAGACTACGCTCACATGGCACACAGTGAGACACTACCAACACAACATTTCACCAACCCCTGGCACAGTAGACTACACTCACATAGCACACAGTGAGACACTACCGACATAACATTTCACCAAGACCTGGCAAAGTAGACTACACTCACATAGCACACAGTGAGACACTACCAACACAACATTTCACCAACCCCTGGCACAGTAGACTACACTCACATAGCACACAGTGAGACACTACCGACACAATATTTCACCAACCCCTGGCACAGTAGACTACACTCACATAGCACACAGTGAGACACTACCAACACAATATTTCACCAAGACCTGTCAAAGTAGACTACACTCACATAGCACACAGTGAGACACTACCAACAAATATTTCACCAAACCCTGGCAAAGTAGACTACACTCACATAGCACACAGTGAGACACTACCGACACAATATTTCACCAACCCCTGGCACAGTAGACTACACTCACATGGCACACAGTGAGACACTACCGACATAACATTTCACCAACCCCTGGCACAGTAGACTACACTCACATGGCACACAGTGAGACACTACCAACACAATATTTCACCAACCCCTGGCACAGTAGACTACACTCAAATGGCACACAGTGAGACACTACCGACACAACATTTCATCAACCCCTGGCACAGTAGACTACACTCACATAGCACACAGTGAGACATTACCGACATAACATTTCACCAACCCCTGGCACAGTAGACTACACTTACATGGCACACAGTGAGACACTAACAACACAACATTTCACCAACCCCTGGCACAGTAGACTACACTCAAATAGCACACAGTGAGACACTAACAACACATTATGTCACCAAACCCTGGCAAAGTAGACTACACTCACATAGCACACAGTGAGACACTACCAACACAATATTTCACCAACCCCTGGCAAAGTATACTACACTCACAAGCACACAGTGAGACACTACCAACACAATATTTCACCAACCCCTGGCACAGTAGACTACACTCAAATGGCACACAGTGAGACACTACCGACATAACATTTCACCAATCCCTGGCACAGTAGACCACACTCACATAGCACACAGTGAGACACTACCAACACAACATTTCACCAACCTCTGGCACAGTAGACTATACGCGTAATAGCTCTGTCGTTTATGCACAACGTCACGAATGTCGTCTCGAAGTAACAATAAACTGCAGTTGATTTTACTTAAAACTGTGTAAATCTTGATACGATCTAGATTTCACAAATTATGTAAGAAAATTGCCTAAGCCTTAGAACAGTCGGTAACTCTTCCGCTTAGTGGTTTATGGGTCCTGGGATCGTCTCCTGCTGTTACACTTTGTCGCAATCCAAGTATCGCTGGTCGAGTAAACATGAACTAGCGTGTGCAGGCCTGATTAGGTCTGTTCTTATTTGGCCTGCTCTTCTAGTTGAGAATATCTGAGTGTATATGTATCTAATCCCGGCTGTAGACAACTTGAGATTAAGCAAAATACTATCAATGTATAAGAAACAAATCGCCAACGCTATTATTTATGTTTTTTACTCGGGACTACTCCATCTAGTTATCATATTCTTTAAATTGAAAAATGATACTTGGACACGGGAATCGAACCCGAGACCTTTGGATTAGTACGCCAATGCTCTAACCATTGAGCTATTCAGGATTCGTCTCGTGCCCAGGATCATTCTTCACTCATATTTTAAGGCAGAGTCTATGATGGACGTGCGAAAACTGGTGGCTACAAATGTTTGATTTTATTAATAATTGTACAAGTGGCGGCATTAAGCCAACTACCGAGTCGACGGTGGCTGCGTTATCTGGTAGCTCGTGATTTTAATAAAATCACACATTTGTAGCCGACGATTTCCGCACGTCCATCACAAATTCTGCCTTAAGATATGAGTGAAGATTGACCCTGGGCACGGGACGATTCCTGGATAGCTCAGTGGTTAGAGCATTGGCGTACTAAGCCAAAGGTCCCGGGTTCGATACCCGTGAACAGGTGTCATTTTTCAATTTTCAGAATATAATATCAATGTAGCTTCCTCTATTTTCAAAAAGCCCCCAGACGTGTTTGGTGCCATGGGAAACTCGTTGCCTGCTCAGTTTGTTGGTGTGTGTTTGAATAGCTCCACGGATCCTTGCTGATGACCCAGGACTCTCTGGACCAAGTTGAGACGAGGAGGGGTAAACCGTGCTGGTACCTTACCCCACAGACCACGCCCCTGGTGGCAATTAACGACGCCAACTTGCTGGTCACGGCCATCTACTCAGCTGCTAAAGACGCACTTCAAGAATCAACCTTATTACGTGGACGTTACAGAACTCTTTCAAGATGTCAGTACCTTTGATTGTTTGGTTAGATGGTTTTATTTTCAATCCTAGGGCATTTCCAATACTTGGTTACAGAACTAGTTTACTCTATGACCGAACTTTGAACCAATGGAAGGTGAAAAACAACCCCCAATTGAATGGATTATGCTATAATTTCTCACCCGTCACTTTTTACTCAATACCGTATTTGTATGCATTGCCACTGTTTATTTTCGACAATGATTGTGGTCCATCCAATAGATACCAAGAGGAATAGGAAAAAGAGAAAATAAAAGAAAAAGAACACTTCACTGCACTTTCGATATCGTCCCCTATTTTGAGCCCTCTTAGAAGCTACCCGTACTAAATGATTGACTCCTAACTTTTTCATTTAAATTTAATCTCTATTGTTAATGCACTCATTAAAAGATATATGAATGGTTTGTGTTTTCACGTCATTAAATTAGTGTGCGGCTTCTAGCAGATGGATCTAGCTTGTTTATAGAACAAATAACGCACTACAAACTGAAAGAGCATAATATTAATTTCACGGTGATATATTTTCATTGCTCACCGAGAATTGAAACTGTAGCCCTTAGAATAGTAGGCAGACAGTCTAAAGACTAAGCAACGTTGTAAAGTGTATAAATGACCAAATCTGTTTTGTTCCAGGTTTGCCACAAAGCAACGATGGGTCAAGTGATTGACATAGAGACTCGCGCCGACAAAACCCTGCAACAGTTCACAATGGAGCGATACAAGGCTATAACTAAATATAAGACAGTCTACCACACCTTCCAGATGCCGGTATCTCTCGCTTTATACATGGTAATATATGGAGCATTAAAAGGGCATTTATAGATACAGGACTCTTTCTATTTGCTCAGCTCACAATTAGCTATAAGGATGCCTACCACTCCTTACATAATCATAATCATCATCATCATCATCATCAACGGTTTCAGCTGTGGCCGGTTCAGTTTAATAAAATGTCTCTATCTTTGTCTAAACTTCCACTACTCTTCCTCCTTTAACTTCTTCCATTCTTCTCCTCTCACCTGAACACTTTCTGTTATCTGTCCTCCCATTTCTTTCTTGGCATCCCTTGCAGTCTTTTTCTTACATACTTTATCTCCATCATTCTCTTTGACATCCTCTCCTCCTCCGTCCTCATTACATGCCTTACAGATGTATGTATCTACCAATTTATATATTAATATATATATACGAGTATGAAGATATATGAGTCCATGGACGCCAATAGGAATAAGAGTTCCTGTTTTTTTCAAAGAGGCAACTAAAGGTAGGTGGCGAATAAAGAAGTGGTATTCTTTAGGCTTTTCTTTCCAATATAAAACGTATAATAACATTTAAACCAAGGTAGCTCAATACCAAGTTAAAGTACATACGTTTCTAGGAGATTCATGGCAGAAAGTTAGAATCTCGCATACTTGAGTCTTTGGGTAGTTGGTCAAGTCTTGACTAACAATAGGTCATTTTTACATTGTGTTTTTTTTTTGCCCTCGGGCCTTCTTTTAGGTAAAACCAAGTTCTGACACAAATTTATATTTAGCCAGTTCAAAAGTAGAACAAAAGATGGGAGTTTTCGAAAACCAGATGGCTCTAAGTCTGGTATCCAAGTTGACCACGCCATAAGAACGATTCGCAGCGTGTGTCAAGTGCAAGCCAAGGCGCTAATAACTAATACATACTACGTGTTAGCAAAAAAAAAAAAAAAATAATTCTGTTTTTCAAGTGTCAACAAAGATTTTTTTTACAGGACTAGATGTTCAAGGTCACCGATAAGATAACGTTTGCCTCCATTTATCAGAGCAGTGTTACACTGTCATATTCATGTTATAGCATATATTATAAAATGTGTGTAGCTATGATACATAGCTCTCATTTTTTCAAAGCTCGCACAATATGTGCTGATCAAAAAAATTGACGCAAAACATATAACAATAATATGAATAGACTGTTTTACTTTACTTTACATCCAATACTGTTTCTAGCTTGTGGCCTGAGTCAGTTTTTTATTCAAGCCATATATTATGATTGTGAAAGGGTAAACCCACATTTCACCAATCATACACTTTTCAGCTGTGCCGGAAACCGAACCCGGGACCCTTATCTCAGTAGACAGTCACGCTACCGACCGACCTAAAGTGTCAGATAGCGAATAAACTGTTGAACTTTAAAAAAATTTGTCAACAAAGTTGTTTTGTTTATTAAAGGGATAACACACTATTGCAAAAACCTTCATGTGTAGTTTTGTGTTAGATTGGATAATATTCTGTCCATGAAGTAGGAACCTACAATTAAATTTTAAACAGATTTGCATATCAAGTTTAGTCTTTAAGATCTTGTATTCTTGTATTTATCTTTGATAATGCCTTATCGCAGGATTTATAGTGTTAATGTTTTATAGAATACTTTAAAAATTGCGTTTTAGAAATGATTATTGCTGGATTGTCAAAGCTACTTCATATCTGTATTATCAAATAAATTTTATTAAAATAATTATTATACAGTAGTGTTATATCATCCTTACCCACAATGACAATTTTTAATAAATGATCATGACAGTAACTTGTATTAATTATATTGTCTAGTTAAGGTTAACAATATTTTTTATAAATATTTAACATTCACTTTCTAAACCAGCACATTGCCTACAAACTAGCACATATCTATACACCCCACACAACACTGAGTCTCCAGGCCATCAATTGATCACTGTGAAAAAGGAAATCCTAATTACTTAGTAATAAATATTTTGAACATATTAAAAATCTATCTTGAGGTCCTTCAGCTCAGAAAACAGCCATGCTGCCGACTTTATTGTAATGTCGCATAAAGTTAGTTAAAGTATAATAGTGAATGGTTTGTGTGCTAAAGCATCACTTAACCTAAAATCATTGCCAATTTTGTGTGTATACAATATACAGTATTTCAGGAAGCTAGGGAGCATGGAAAATAGAGGAGGCCCCCCCCCCACAGGAAATGGATGGCATATTCGTAGAAAAACTTTTAAAAAAAGTACTATTCATTCTGTCACTGGCCAAATACTAACTGGGTAGTCATTATTAATTTTCACCTTAAAGATGCATTATTTATAGCCTATTATTATTATTATTATTATTATTATTATATTATTATATTAATATTATTATTATTATTATTATTATTATTATTATTATTATTATTATTATTATCTGTAACGTTCACTAGATTTGTTAACAATCGGAATAACGGATTGCTTTTGGTATATCCAAATGAGATCACAGAAGAAAAGACGTTTCTTAGAATGAAACGAATTAGTGGGTTTGAGAAAAGGAGTCAATTAGTGTTGTTATTAACTGTAAGATTTTTCTTGAGAAAAATAACACACACAATCCACCCTTTCTCCAATCTTCCTCATATATTGTATTGTTATTGACATATTAAGTCAAATTTCTAGTGGACCTACTCTAGAAAGATGTGCTTTCTTCGGTCTTGTTAAGAAGATATTAAAAACAATGTATTTGTCTAGATTAATAGCTTATGTTTGGCTTCACTCTTTAAGGTTAATACTGGCTATTAGAAACCTATGCTGTATAAATAAAAAAAACAGAATAAGTAGAGTGGATTTTAAGAAAATAACCATATAGTTTCAAAACAACCGAAAAAAAAATCTACCCTCATGGTTACATGTGTGGAAGTAAAATATGATTATATGATTTAAAATATTATTATGATTTTCTTATTAAACTTTTGCTATAGCCTTAAAAACACATGATGCTGACACCTTAGTCCACATGCCCATCGATTCGGATTCTGTGTTTTAATTATATTTTTCGGATAAAAATCCGTTGTATACACTGTCCCAGAAGATGGATAGTAAGGAATGATTGTTCAAATACAACTGGTTGTCGGACGTTCACTCTTATGGTTCTTCTAGGGTCAGGTGTTTTGAGTTTTCAGACAAGAGCTTAGCTCAGTAATAAAAAGTCTCCCTATTGATTCAAGGATATCATATTCTAACATTATCCAGAATATAAAATGAGTAAATGTAGGATTGATTTGCTCCCCTTCATTAAATGGTAGATTAATGGTAATGAATATTGCTGCTGTGTTTGTGCTAACATCGAATATTGATACGCCCTAAACAAACATGAGTTGTAAATACTCTCGAGCCTCTTATTATTTGCACCACAGTGTTAGGCCTAATATTACAAACGCTGGGTGTTTTTCAGGCGTTACAATATCATACTTCCAGTGTCGGATGTTATCCACCCCTGGCAAGCAGGCAAACATACTCGCAAACTCTACATGGGCGTTGAGTAATATACAAGTTTCTTCAAGGACAAGCACTTGCTAAGATTAGCTCCACGCTTGGAATGTTATTAGCTCCGTCGTAAAGTTGTTTCCATGTATGCTCTAGGCTGGAATACAAAATAAATACACCTTGCGATAAAATATATTTATAGAGCAGTTTGTGAGATTCTTCTCCTGTATGCTCTAGGCTGGAATACGATATAAATACACCTTGCAATCAAATATATTTATAGAGCAGTTTGTGAGATTCTTCTCCTGTATGCTCTAGGCTGGAATACGATATAAATACACCTTGCAATCAAATATATTTATAGAGCATTTGTGAGATTCTTCTCCTGTATGCTCTAGGCTGGAATACGATATAAATACATCTTGCAATCAAATATATTTATAGAGCAGTTTGTGAGATTCTTCTCCTGTATGCTCTAGGCTGGAATACGATATAAATACACCTTGCAATCAAATATATTTATAGAGCAGTTTGTGAGATTCTTCTCCTGTATGCTCTAGGCTGGAATACGATATAAATACACCTTGCAATCAAATATATTTATAGAGCAGTTTGTGAGATTCTTCTCCTGTATGCTCTAGGCTGGAATACGATATAAATACACCTTGCAATCAAATATATTTATAGAGCAGTTTGTGAGATTCTTCTCCTGTATGCTCTAGGCTGGAATACGATATAAATACACCTTGCAATCAAATATATTTATAGAGCAGTTTGTGAGATTCTTCTCCTGTATGCTCTAGGCTGGAATACGATATAAATACACCTTGCAATCAAATATATTTATAGAGCATTTTGTGAGATTCTTCTCCTGTATGCTCTAGGCTGGAATACGATATAAATACATCTTGCAATCAAATATATTTATAGAGCAGTTTGTGAGATTCTTCTCCTGTATGCTCTAGGCTGGAATACGATATAAATACACCTTGCAATCAAATATATTTATAGAGCAGTTTGTGAGATTCTTCTCCTGTATGCTCTAGGCTGGAATACGATATAAATACACCTTGCAATCAAATATATTTATAGAGCAGTTTGTGAGATTCTTCTCCTGTATGCTCTAGGCTGGAATACGATATAAATACACCTTGCAATCAAATATATTTATAGAGCAGTTTGTGAGATTCTTCTCCTGTATGCTCTAGGCTGGAATACGATATAAATACACCTTGCAATCAAATATATTTATAGAGCAGTTTGTGAGATTCTTCTCCTGTATGCTCTAGGCTGGAATACGATATAAATACACCTTGCAATCAAATATATTTATAGAGCAGTTTGTGAGATTCTTCTCCTGTATGCTCTAGGCTGGAATACGATATAAATACACCTTGCAATCAAATATATTTATAGAGCATTTTGTGAGATTCTTCTCCTGTATGCTCTAGGCTGGAATACGATATAAATACATCTTGCAATCAAATATATTTATAGAGCAGTTTGTGAGATTCTTCTCCTGTATGCTCTAGGCTGGAATACGATATAAATACACCTTGCAATCAAATATATTTATAGAGCAGTTTGTGAGATTCTTCTCCTGTATGTCCTAGGCTGGAATACAAGATAAATACACCGGAAAGCTAAGAACATTCCAGAATAGTTTGTGAAATTCTTTCCTTATATGTTTTAGGCTGGAATACAAGATATTGAGATACACCGACAAGCTAAGACCATTTTGATGGAGATGGGACAGTTTTATCAAGTAATGGTAGGTATAAAATAAAACAATTTTGTTTAACTTATAGGTGTTTTTGTGTGAAATTTTTGATTGTTTTGATTGTTTGACTAAGTTTTATTTGGCAGTATCTATTGGATTCCCTGGCGATGTATTTACTGGCTATCTAAAACTACATTATCTAAGAAAGTCAGTAAAATAGGGGACATTTTAAAGAATTGCTCGAGTATTCTTCTGTAAATCGGACAAATAATCTATAATCATGGTGGTGGCACAAAAAAAATGCTTCCAGTGCAGTTTGTTGATATTTTTCCTACCCCCGCATCTTACGTTCCATGCTTGCTATCCACATAACTACAATAATGCATTAGCGGTAAGAAAGGTAAAACTTGGAGAAATGTATCTCAATTTGTGAGAGAGATAGTGTTAAATAATTTAGAAAAAAAAAGCACCCTCAACACTCTCAACCAAGAATTAAGACCGTCCTGTCCCCAGAAAACCAAACAAAATGAGACTGATATTTTTTCTGCTTCTCCATCACTGTGGGTCACGTTATCGTTGATATAACCTCGGCCTCAAGTTAGAATCAGTGGACACGAGGACCAAAATGTCAGGCTCATCTAATGTGTGACGGGGAATCGGGATTCAAATCGCCCCGACGTTGCTTACTTGGATATTTTGAAGATACTTTGTGAAGAGGATTGCAACTTAAATTGACGCATCTGTAAGCAGTTTAAGAACTATCGCATTTAGACACCAATGTTTGAAATAAAAAGAGAGAGAAGAAAATGATTTCACCCAGCGAGGCCTCTTATTTATCTACTGTTAACACTTCCCCTCTTCCTCTGACGAATTAACACAGTCACTATACTATTTACTACATGAAAACATTGACTTGCTTTTTTTTGAAATTACATTTTACTTGCTTCCTATTCTAGATATACATTTGTTACCACTGACTTTCTTAGTCTACATCCTGTCAGAAGACTCCTACAGACCATTTTCATGACTATGCCAAATAGTCCGAGTTGTAGAGGATTTATAGGAAATGTACGTTTACATAAAAACTAATTCAAGATAAAAATAATAAATTGGTGACATTTTAGGACTGTTTTTAGAATTATTTAAGAATGTATGGTTTCTATTTCAACTTTTATATCTTTAAAACTCGATGAATAAAATATAAATTAACTAGCACGAGAAACCCTGTCACTTACCTACAGTTACGTCACAAATAGGCAACGTACTCAACTAACGAAACATTTTAAATTATTGGCATTTTAACTTGGTAGTAAAGAGTTTAGTTCTCGACTAGATGCACTGGAGCAGTTTTTACTCTCTGTTGTTATCCATCCTCTTCAACGGATGCAAGCTCACATCCTTATAGATACCCCTACTCATTTCTACCTATATAGATTAAATCGTTAATAACATTTATTTTTGTGTTCAACGTAAAATTTTAAAAATACACTCATCAAAACATCTTAGTATGATTATGGAATTCTTATAAAATACAAACATATTTTTTCATCAACATTAATAACTAAAATTTTACATAATAATAATAATATATATTGTGTATATTTGTACTGCCCAATTTTCATAGGAAGGGCCTTTAAGTAAATAACTTTTTTTTGTGGTCATAATTGATATAATTGTACTATTTTATTAGTGTTATTTTATAAATATAGATAATATCTATCAAAAGTGAGAGCAACAAAGCGTTTGACTTTATGTATTTACTTTACATCCATTACTGTTTCCCGCCTGTGGCCTGGGTCAGTTTTTTATTCAAGCCATATGTTTTCCACTACCGGCCTGGCATATGCCTTATAATCTAACTTAAGACTAGGACAGGCACAACATCCAGTCCCCAGCCGATAATTTATCAATGTGAAAGGGTAAGCCCACATTTCACCAATGATTCATGTTTTGACCAATCGAGAATCAACCCCTGGCTCTTGGCTCAGTAGGCAGACACGCTATCGACTGAGCTAAGGTGTCGGTTTCGATTACACGTGTAAATATATGAAAATTGTTTTAGTAACATATATAACCGTCCAAAAATTCCTTCTTAACCGTAATACATTGTTAAGGTTTAGGTAATACATTGTTAATTTTCTTCCCATTGTGATACAAATAGTTGTTGAATATCCATCACGAGCATAGCTGCATTAAATTACACACTTTTTAATGAAGGAGAAAAAGTTGTCACTAAATTTCAGGACATCCTTGACAGATATTCAAGAACTGTTGAGGTCATATTATTATCATCACCGCGTCTTACTACCCGTTCGGGTTATACGCACTTACGCTAATGTGTAATGGGTTTGGGTTTGGAAATCAAGATAAATCTGGGCCAGGACCGAGTATTGAACCCTGGACCGCCAGGTCACCAACACTGAACTTATATCACTCCCACCTTGAGGAACCCAAGTACGGTTGAGAATACAATTCTGTTAGGATACAGTAATAGTGTCAACTTGTATTTCGATTCGTTAGTTCTAAATTTAAATCCGAGACAATGGTAGGTAGACAGTTTGTAATCCGGATCCGAGTGCGTACGAAAACCAACCTTGAAATGTAAACGTTAAAAAACACACACAAAATATGTTTAGTGTATTGTAAAGTCAAACGGGAACAACAAATATTTAAAAGTTTGTGACAATAACGTGCATGACATCTTTAGAATGGTTTTTCATTGTAGTTTTTCTGTTGTTTAGTAAAATATTGCTTGGCAACATTCAAAATCAAACAAAACAAAAATTCTTATAGTTTTTTTTTCTTTGTTTTATTTTAAACATTACCTGCTTCAGTGGCCGCATGGTCTAAGGCATCACTCTTGTAAATACCTGGACTGCCGATGATGGGTAGATTGGGTTTCGAATCCCAGTCAGGTGTGTTGAGGGTAGTTTTAACTAAATAGTTTTCCCCATTTTTTCCTCCTCGCTAATACTGGTGCACCTCCTCTAAATTCAACCTTCCTCAACTCTAACTAATTAGCGTAGTTTATACATATGTGTTTAGGCTTAAAAGTTAGTAGTAAGACGCGGTGCTAAAAACAACTAATATTTTAAACATTAGCTAAGCAAGGTTTGGTTAAATATATTTAGCACCGCGTCATACTACCGTTCGGGTTATACGCTTTAAGTACTAATTACGCTAATGGATTAGGAGTTGTGAAGGTTGAATTAGAGGAAGTGAACCCGCATTTGCGTGGGGGAGAGTTGAAAACCATTTAGGAAAAAAAAGGTTCACCCGACCGAGATTCGAACCTCGATCTCCCCGTCCTCAGCAGCCGAGCTCAACACGACAAGCGCGTTAGCCAACTACACCACCGAGGCGGGTGATTTGGTTAAACAATGATTGGTAGGTTGGGTGGAGGTGGACACGTATTGGTGGGCACGCGGTCAGAGGCGTCAGTCTTATTTGTCTGGGTTGTCGGCGTGTTGGTCTAAAAGCAAACACGCAGGTTATTATAATAGGCCACCTAACGTTTTGACGTCACGGCTGGAAGATTTACCATCGTAATTAATATCGGTACTTGTCCTCTCACAGTGATGAATAAAAGAACTGGATAAGATAGGTTTGTTTGTAGTTCTTGTGCCGATTTAATCAGTCGGTTCGTAAAGTGCACGTTGGATAACAACTCATACTGCTGGTCACGGGGCTTAAGACAACAGGTTCACAATAAAGTGGATTGCTTGTGACAGAGATTTCGAGGTTCAAACCTCAGCTAGATAGTCGGAATGATTTTTCATATGTGATTTATCGGTAAAATTTCTCCACGCCATCTCCATAATAATGTGGGTGCAATTACTTTAAAATATTCTCCCTGTCACCCACCTCGGTGGCGTAGTTAGCTAACGAGCTAGTTTCGTGTTGAGCTAAACTGCCAAGGACGGGGTCAAGGTTCAAATCTCGGTCGGGTAAACTGGGGGTGGTTTTTCCTAAATGGTTTTCCACGCGAATGCGGGTTCACTTGGGTAGTAAGATGTGGTGCTAAATAAATAAATATATATATTATATATATATAATATATACATTATATATAACATATATATATATATATACATATATATATATACATATATATACATATATATATATACATATATATTATACATATATACATAATATATATACATATATATTACATATATATATATATCCGGCCGTTAATTCATCAATGTGAAAGGAGAACCATGGTTTCACCATTAATAAATTTTTAGGGCACTTTGACATTGAATGTTGACTGTTAGTTTCGATACGTGTGATTCTTTAAGTAATTATGAGCAGGTCTGTAGGTTGCGAGAAGTAGATTTTTGCGTGTCAACCAGCTCCTTTTTTTGACCTATGGGAATGTGAAGGTCATCCAGGGGAGAGGCAATGTAAACACAATTTTAAAATAAAGGTTAACGTTTGTATTGTTGTGTTCAAGGCCGTTGCAAGGGGGGGGTTGGCGGTTCAAACCCCCCACGAAATTTTATGAACAATTATATATATATATATATATGGCTTTATTTATGGTTCAAACACTATCAAAATTAAGATACAAATACAAATTAGGGGGCTGTGTTACCACAAAAAGCACTTCAGGAAACATCTAGAGGTGTTAAATATTTAGAAATTTTCCTAGCCCTCGGCATTTTGGGGGTTATTTTACCTTAAAAAAACACTTCAGATAGCTTCTAGAACTGTTTATCATTTAGAATTAGCATATGGGGGATGTGCCCACCAAACCCCCCCCCTGATATTATTGGCTGGCTACGGCCTTGGTTGTGTTTAACGTGCAATTTTCTTTCACTTACTATATTAGCAACTCTACCCCATTGATTATCCTATGTGTTTTTTTTTAATATAAACATTTTAATGTATCTCAAAAGTGTTGTTTATTACCTACAACAATCATACAAAGATGAAACAAAAGCAAATTTAGACCGAAGACATTCTTCTCAACAAAATAAAACTCACGCGACTGTCCTTTGTTAGTAATATATCAAATAGGATATATTTTATGGTTATAAAGTGCGTACATTTTCAAGATAAAAACAGGAATTTCAATAGTGTTAAGCGTAACGTCCGATCATAAAATTGAAATTGGAGTACAGTTTTTTGCGTTGTTGTTATGTCAACATGAAAGAGAGATCAATGGAATATGTTATATTATTTTCAAATAATTACTTTTTAATTGTATTTTTTAAATGTATTAAATTGTTTCACTGTTCTCAATTATATTGTTATTTAATGAAGGCTTCAAAAAATCATATTGAAATACAATGCTTGGTTTAGGCTTAAATATCTACTTAAGGTGGAATGGAAGGGGATGCGAGAAAAATTCAGTATTTTTGCAGTTTTTATGTCAAAACACTTTATTTTGGGGAAAATAAATAAAATATTCCTCCAGTAAAAACATATAATTTAATTTTCTTCTCAAGGTGACTCTAACAGTGACAACTGTTGATATTACCATGGGAAGAAAATTAAACTCTATGTTTCTACTGGAACACTATTTCATTTATTTTATAAGAAAAGTTTTACCCTAAAAACGGCAAAAACACTGGCCTTTTCTCGCGTCTCCTTCATTCCCACCTTAAAGCTAGGTTTTATCCGTGGGATGAGACGAGCTCTTAAGGGACGTCACAACCCAAATTATATTTTAATTTGTATTTTCCTCCTACCTTGTTTTGTCTCCTTCATCCGGACAGCTACTCCCTCCAGTAACGTACTTATTTGTTTATGAATTTATGTTTCATTCAAAATATTAGGCCGATTACATGAACTGCTATATGGAGGGAGATGAGGGGTTCGGAGCCCGTTCTGGCTCCGACATTGAGGACGGGAAATGTACATGGTTAGCAGTGGTAGCCCTGCAGAGAGCTTCCAACCAACAGAAGATTCACTTACAGGTAAGAAAAGATATTCTACTTTGAAAGGAGTTGATAATTTGTATCAATTTTTACTCAATATATACAATACAAAATATACAAATTAAGGTACAAGCACAAAATAGGGGGTTGTGTTACTATAAGAAGCACTTTAGATAGCTTCTAGAACTGTTTATCATTTAGATTTTTATTTTCTAGTCTTCAGTAATTGAGGTATGTGCTCCCTAAACCCTCCCTGAAAATTTTTGCTGGCTACTGCCTTGCATAGCGCGTTCGTTGTAACTGATGTGTTTGACAACGTGTGACAAATTCATATGGATTGGTAATTCCTAATATATCACTACGCCAAAAGCTGACATCTATCACTTTGGATGACTGTAATGAAAACAGATGGTAATATATTAATGTGATAGTTAATCACAGTAATTTAGGCCAATATTATTTATATATTTATTTGAGGACGGACACAAAGTTTATTTATAGTTTTATTCCACTTAAAAAATATTTACACCACTTTCACAAAAAAATTTAACAACATAGCTTCAAAATGGCCACTGACTAATCTAAACCATATGATTGAACATAACGGTAAACAAGTTTTTTACAATTATGCAGACACGCAGTTGATGAAAATATTTTATTCAATTAAATATTTCAAAATACAATCAAATAATAATAAAATCATTTATTGTATGCAAAAAATGACAGCAATTTTCTCTTTTCCAAGTAAATACGATGCATGTATTAAGATATTGATGTGTGCACTGTATTACACAAAATCAGTAACGTTCCAAAACGAAAAATAAGTACTTTTGATTATGTTTAAAATATTGTTTCGAGTTGGATAAAAGAAAATTATTTAAAAAAATGAAATAGTATGAGAAAATTTAAGTTTACGTTATTTTAAATGTAATATATAACAGGTAATTAAAGATCTTTACATTTATAACAAAACTGTGATCTTTTACAAGTGTTGGCAACCCAAAACCTTAACATATGATTTTCGAACTGTCATCCAGGTAAAAACCTATCGTGAACGGAATATACCCTAAAAGGCAGCAGAACTATTCCATATATCGGCGAGCACGTGGACTAAATGTCAGGTTTGATTGTAACAGGGAGGTCAGGGTGAAGTGATGGTGGTTTTTCCTAAATGGTTTCCCACTCCTCTTCCTCCACGCAGTTTATTTTCTCTCAACTATGCCTTCCTCGTCCCTTCCTACACCAACTTGTACCACTTGGACGGCTAGATTACAATTTTCTTAAGAAGGTCCCCCTTATCTGACAGCCAAAAGTTATTAGATCTACTTTCACGTTTTTATACGCCAAGTCATGTGTTTTGCATCTGTCACTTTTGATGGTTATTAACAATATGGTCTAGGGGTAAGGTGTCAGACTTCTGTGTGGGGGGTCCGGAGTTCAATCCTCGGTCCCAGCACAGATTTATCTGATTACCAAACCCTTCCTTCACCTCTTACAAGACGTGTGTTAATCACAGCTTGTGATTGTGAGGAATGCCAGACCTCCACTGTGGTTCGGATTCCACGTTAAACTGTAGGTCTTCCATTTCATCTCACAATCACCCTACCATTACATATTTGCGTAAATGTGTATAATCCGAACGGGTAGTAAGACGCGGTGCTAATAACAAAATTGTTTATTAAACACTCATTGCTAACACTGAACTGATTTTGATGTAATAGTTTATTTTATATATTTGATTAAAACAGGAAGAATAAGAAATTAGTTTTAGGAAACGTTATTGAAAAATGGTGAGAAATTAGCACAGAAATAAAAAAAAAAGTTGAGTTTACTGATGAAGATTCTAGTAGTTATCTTTTCCTCCATAAGTTGTGGTACTACATAAGCAGCCACCATTTGATTTGTCTAATGTTTAATGTGATTTTTTTAAATATTTAATGTACTTTCAATACACATTGATTGATTCACAAATAACTAATAATATATTTAAATGTTATCAATGTAGCTCGCAAATAAACATGTCTATGTATGTTCTAAAAGTTGTTCCAATCGTCACTTGGTAATACAATCAAGGAATACCATGGTGGGACTAAGATGTAAGGTTGCTTGCTAACATTCAGTACAGCACCAATCACGTGTCTTTACACAGCTAACCAGGATGTTCAGGAAGTAGCCATCAAGGCAAAAAGAGGTTGATGAACCCTCGTCTCGACGGGAGAGTGGTTGCGCATGTCAAACGATGGTTTATCCTCTAATTACTCCACTCCATTAATGGCGATGTTTCATACAGGAAACAAGACCTTGCCTCTTGACATTAATAGCCTTCTCTGACACTGATGACGGGACTGTATTGGAACTAGTAGACAAGCGATGTGGTCCTAAAAAATAAAAATTAAAGGGAGGACCACGAGGATAAAGCCTCGTTGACACGACCCAAGTATACTTGGACAAAGCAAACTTAGACGCTGCGCGTGCATCACTTAGACACTAATTGGATCGTGTCAACAAATCATCCCAGCCCACTTGGATGGGAGAGGCTATATCCAAGTTGAGGAGGACGGTGGCCAACTTACTTGGATCCAAATCGAACTTTGATGGGATTCAAAATGGTGCCGTCTAAAAAAACGGAGAGTGAAACCCGTAAAAAAAGAATGTTCTAGAAGCTCTCTGAAGTATTTTTTTTTCATGGTAAAATAACCCCCTAGGTGTCGAAGGTTCAAAAAATTTCTAAATATTAAACATTTTTTTTTTTTATGGCAACATATCCCCCAAAATGCCGAAGGCTAGTAAAATTTATAAATATTTAACAACTTTAGAAGCTCCCTGAAGTGCTTTTTTTTTATGGTAACACAGCCCCCTGATTTATATTTGTATCTTAATTTTGATATTGTTTGAACCATAAATAAAGCCATATATATTTTGTCATAAAATTTCGCCGGGGGTTTGAGCCCACAAACCCCCCTCCTCCCCCTGGCTACGGGCTTGATCTAGACGGAAACAATGTGTTACAATCGGTAAATCCCCTTCTGGTTGGCGTGGTATAGATATGGGAGTACCGCAGAGGTAAGTTCTTGGACCGCTGTTGTTTTCCAGGTTCGATTCCCGTGTACAGGTGACATTTTTCAATTTAAATAATATGATATCTAGATACGGCTATAGCCATAATTGACAAATATGATAGCTTTGCTATCCAACCCATTCCGAACCTAAGCTGGTATTTACTAAAAAAAACGTGACTTATTTTTTTAGACAAGCAAGAAACTTGACTTTAGCGATTTTTATCCTGAGTACGACTAGTTTAAATTTCTGTTCCAGCTATAGTTAGATTAAGTAAACAGAAAACTATTTAATGAGTTCAAAATTTTCTAAAAATATATATTTGTAATAGTATTTATAAATAATTTACTTTCAATGTTTATATTTACAAAGGGATCAAATCCTCCCCGCCCCCATTCCCCTGCATTTTACTACCCGGTCGAGCTATACTCATACATAGAGGGATAGTGAGGGCTCTTCTAGGAAAAACCACCCTCAGCACACCCAGTCGGGATTCAAACCCCGACCTCCCAATCACCGAGCAACCAGACTAAATGCTGTACTGCGGGCGCTGGTATAGAGAGTTGTTGACTGTTATGTGTTGCTGTGCAGGAATGTTACGGCTCGAAAGACCCAGTGGGCACTGGTATAGAGAGTTGTTGACTGTTATGTGTTGCTGTGCAGGAATGTTACGGCTCGTAGGACCCAGTGGGCACTGGTATAGAGAGTTGTTGACTGTTATGTGTTGCTGTGCAGGAATGTTACAGCTCGTAGGACCCAGTGGGCACTGGTATAGAGAGTTGTTGACTGTTATGTGTTGCTGTGCAGGAATGTTACGGCTCGTAGGACCCAGTGGGTGCTGGTATAGAGAGTTGTTGACTGTTATGTGTTGCTGTGCAGGAATGTTACGGCTCGTAAGACCCAGTGGGCACTGGTATAGAGAGTTGTTGACTGTTATGTGTTGCTGAGCAGGAATGTTACAGCTCGTAGGACCCAGTGGGTGCTGGTATAGATAGTTGTTGACTGTTATGTGTTGCTGTGCAGGAATGTTACGGCTCGTAGGACCCAGTGGGTGCTGGTATAGAGAGTTGTTGACTGTTATGTGTTGCTGTGCAGGAATGTTACGGCTCGTAGGACCCAGTGGGCACTGGTATAGCGATCTGTTGACTGTTATGTGTTGCTGTGCAGGAATGTTATGGCTCGAAAGACCCGGTGAAGATTTCCCAGGTGAAGGAACTGTACGACACCCTTGGTCTCCCCATCACGTACAAGCAGTACGAAGAACAAACCTACGATCTTCTGTGTACTCAAATCCAGCAGATCTCCAGGGGACTGCCGCACAAACTCTTCTTTAGGTTTCTGGACAACGTCTACGTCAAGAACGTCACCAACGAGATCAACTGAGCGGATTCTTTCATAACACGATACACCACGTGGGTCTTGGTCAGGGCTAGCGATCCTATGGCACGCGAGATTTTCTTGGCAGCGGGTGGATTGTCTGACTGCGTGAGAAAACTTAATTGCCGGGGAGAAGATTTTCTTTGCACGCAATAGAAGATTTTCTTGATATGCGAAAAGATTTATTTTTTGCACGGAAGAAGAATTTATTTGTACGTGCTAGAATATTTTCTTGGCCATGTGAGAAGATCTTCTTGGCACGCAAGAAGATTTTCCTTTCACGCGTTAGAGGGATTTTCTTGGCCATATGAGAAGATTTTCTTGGAACAACAAAAGATTTTTCTTGGTCACGTGACAATATTTTCTTGCAACGCGCATTCACTGCTGTCCCGAGATTTTTCATGTCTGACCGATTTTGATATACTATGAAGTAACTGACACAAAAACAAATGATGCTACGAATGAATAATTTTAGAAACATCTAGAGTGGTTCGGTACGTTACAGGAGGTTTATCAGCTGATTGTGCACATGACTTTGGGCAGATGATTTTACAATCCTTGCAATAGTTTGTTGTACTTCTCGAAATTTCGAATGGCACATAAGACAATTTAATCGAAGTTTGTCTTCTTTTTTTTGGAACGTGTTATCAAAAATGTTCACCAACCCAGCTCTAGACAAAAGTGAGACCGATAGGCCTGTAAAAAAGTTTGTAATGTGGAACACCTTTTTTAACTGTGGGTAGTGATCATTAGCCTCACAACCTCTTTTTTTCGGAGGGGACTGAAACCCCTGATTATAAATTCAACCCACCCACAGAAGGACTAAGTAGGCATATACTGCTATGTTTAAAATATATTAAGTATTTAGTTTTAAAAATTAGGCTAACCTTAAATTAGATTTGAATAAATGAAGGCGCTTTTATCAACATCAAGATCGTTTGTTGTTTCGATCTTTTTCTTGGCATTCTGACGGCCTTGATCACGGAAGTTCATCCTTAGTTTGTGATGGTTGCAAACAATAAAAGATAGAGATAAAATATGTTTTATTACATTAAAAGATAAATATACACTATAATATGTCCAACTTCGGTGCTATAATGTATATTTGTTAAAATAATAACATTTGCAATAAAAATAATATACCTAAGTTTAATATAATCTTATTTATTGAAAGCCCCTTTATCCCCCACCCAAAGTTGTAAATTTTAACTATGCCAATGATAGTGACACTTAGCTTATTTCACGTTTATCTGAGGTGGAAAATAGGCGTGTTAAGATCCTTATAGGTACTATGAAAGCTAATCATTTGCATTTTATCTGGATATTTTGTAGTATTTCAAAACTACTCAAATGGGCCTCCTCCTTAAATAGAAAAAATAGTTATTTATAAATGACTACCCAAATCTTAAATAAAATTATAAAATTAATATCATAATTGGTTTATTATTATTATTATTATTATTATTATTATTATTATTATTATTATTATTTATTATTATTATTTACTTATGTCACTTTTTCCTGAGAGTTTAAAGTTTATTGAGAAAATTGAAATTTTAGAATTTTACAAGTAGAAAAGTAGAAAATTATTAGTCATCAATTTGAACAAAATAAAGATTTTATTTTTGAAACTATAAAACATTATTGAATTGCCAAATCAAAGTAGAATAGAAAACAAACCTTATTATATTGTATTAATAGTGATTAGATAAATTAAAAACACCTTGTAACATAGGGAAACTCATAATAATGTTTTGCTTCGCTTCTTACAAATTGAAGTATTTAAGAATACAATTAATTTACCAGAAAGGTTGTACATTTCCACTATGGCGCAACTTATAAGTTAGGGCCATAGTGTAAAATCTCAAGGTAAGTCTGCTAACTTTCAAGGTAAGTGGGGTGTATCTACAGTAGCCCCATGGCTTCTTTGGTGCTGACTGACAGCTCACAGCTGGCAGCTTTGAAACGTTACCAGACCAAATTATGTATTCCTACTCCGAACTATATAATCTGCAAAAAATTTGTTTAGCAGCTGTCGCCCTGACAGTCAACATTTAGGTATATACCTAAATGTTGATTGTCAGAAGTCAGCTGTGAGCTGTCAGTCAGCACCAAAGAAGCACGGGGCTACTGTACTATGTAAGTCGTAGCGTATATTCCATAAATAGGTAGTTACCCAAGCAATTTTGGGAAAAGGGTACTATGGAATCAGCAGGGAGTTGTTGTGAGTAAATTATATAGTTATAAAACTCCCGTTTATAATTATGTTCGTCCTAGAATGTAATCTCAGCCAACTTCTAGTAAATAAATTCAGGGTTAGTATTTAATTTTCATTCCATGCCCTGAAAGCTAAATTGAAAACAGACCAATAAACAAACAAGATCAATAGTTAATGTTGGTTTAGGAGTAGATTTACTCACCGTATAAGTATTTCTTTACATATAAAATGTTAGGCACATTTTTAATGACAATTTAACTCTCTTTTGTCATGTATGAAAATAGTTATTTCATTTATTAAAATTAAATTAGCTATTTGTAGTTATTATATAGTGTAACTACATCAATATATTCTTATAGAAGTTATTCTTTTTAATTTAAAATTAAATAATAGTGAACCATCCTAAGGGGAGGAGGTTCAAACAACATCAAAACCTAACATAAAAAGGGGGGACAACAGGAGCGAGTGCTTGGAGTTCAATGCTTTGAATGTTTTTAGGCCCAAACATTCGAAAACCGAAGCTCGCAACTCTTACCTGTTGCTGAGTTTACCATAAGGACAGTCTACCTCAAGAGTCAGTCAAGAATGCATACTGCTAGTTTAAGAGAAAACTAAAAATAATAAATAAATATAATGTTATTCTACCTAGTGTATGGTGAGACAGTCATAAAAATATAGCTGAAATCATGTTACGTTGGTATTTATTAAATATCTCACAAAAAGATAACTATCAGATTCATTAATTATTAACATTAGATATTGCTAAAATATATAAACAGATAATATATATGAACTCCATATTTTCAACGTTCATGTCAAAGAAAAATATCAATCATTTATCATTAGCGTTGATATTACTGACAAGTCATAAAGTTCAAATCGGCTTCAGCCATTTAAAGGCTATTACATATTTAGTCGAGATTACCATAGAAAATTTACAATCATACTGTTAATTGTCAAGTCTATTAACAGGGCTCATTTTTTCCAAACCTTTAAATACTCGTCCATCAGTAATGGCACGTTGCAAAATAAACAATAATGTTGTCTAACTTTAACATTTAAATACTCGTCCATCAGTAATGGCACGTTGCAAATAAACAACAATGTTGTCTAACTTTAACATTTAAATACTCGTCCATCAGTAATGGCACGTTGCAAAATAAACAACAATGTTGTCTAACTTTAACATTTAAATACTCGTCCATCAGTAATGGTACGTTTCAAATAAACAATAATTTTGTCTAACATAGGAATTTTAAAAGTTCCCGCGAACATGAGTTAAATATTTCCGCAAGTAAGAATAGAAACGGCATTCGAAACCCATTAAATAAACTATCGATAAAGTTCACAAGATATATAATCGATTATTACAACTCGACAAGCGATAAGACGCCATTACCTAGCAACGAGTTGATATTTAAAGAAAGGTAAGATACTTTTCCTAACTATCCTATTTATGCTTAGAGTTTTTAGAATTATTGAAACAAGGCCTAAAGAGATTTTGGAAACATTTAATTTAACCAAAAAGAAGTTAAAGTTTATCGAAATAGAATTTTGATCTTACATTATTAAACGATGATGAAAAGCCGGAGCTTCTCCTATTCCCGAAATGATTCAGGCCCAATTGTGTTGTCTGTTGGTTCAAGCACCAGTATATATATCGTACAACTCAGAAGAGGGACACAGGAAAAAAAAAGGGGGGGGATCACAATCTAGATCAAATAGGGAACACATATTTGCGCATGCCAACATAGCTTCGGGAAAGTCCGATGACGTTCGGGAACATTCTCGCTAGGGTTATTTTCACTGCGCAGGATTTTTCCACTCAAGGTATTCGGTGCACTCGCGTCACTTTCTTGATGGTCAGTGCTCTATTTTCCCGGCTCAGAGAAGGTGTGTCCGGTAGAACTAGTGTTGTTTTTCCGCGTGGTCCCAGCCAGCATACAAACGGGGTAAGCTTAGTCCAGTTTTGTATTTTATGTACGCCGTCCAATGCTACAATAGGAACATATATTGTTTAACATGTTGTTATGATAGTTTTAGTTTAACATTCCATAAATACTATGTTCACTAAGTTTGCACCATGAAACATAAAATCATGATGGTACAATATTGTAACCTTTCGATATAAGGGGAGCAATAGAGTGGTAAATTTATTCTGATATTAATTACAACCTACCAATCTTATTCCTAAATACAACAGAACGATATGTGACATCTACACAATTTAAAAAACTGATGGCTACTATTGGCTGAAAATATGTCATAATAATCGACGTAAAGAAATGGGGGTATGGAGGAACCCCGGGAAGTTATGCGACAACCCGCTCCCCTTCCCAGCCCCTTGGTATAGATGAGCTCAAATTGGGGATTTCCATATATATGTGTAGAAACTTAGTTACATTATTTATATATATATGTGTGTGAGTGTAATTTTTAAGTATAGCTATTAATATATCATTATTCAACATTTAAAACACACAACTTTGGTTGAAAACTATACTAAAGTATGTAACATGTCAACAATATCAATCTCTTAAATCTGACTAATCATTGGTCACTCTTAATGTGTGTTTTAAATACACCACATCCCGTGTCCTTAAAATGGTGTAGTTGAGATAGCCTGGAAGGGCAGTAGCAGCTAAGACACAAGAGTTAGCTATAATAACATAGTATCTTCCATCTGATCCATGGAAGCCAAACTAGAGTTAGATATAATAACATAGTATCTTCCATCTGATCCAAGGAAGCCAAACTAGAGTTAGATATAATAACATGGTATCTTCCCTCTGATCCAAGGAAGCCAAACTAGAGTTATATATAATAACATGGTATCTTCCCTCTGATACAAGGAAGCCAAGCTAGAGTTACCTATAATAACATGGTATCTTCCTCTGATCCATGAAAGCCAAACTAGAGTTAGCTATAATAACATGGTATCTTCCCTCTGATCCAAGGAAGCCAAACTAGAGTTAGCTATAATAACATGGTATCTTCCCTTTGATCCATGGAAGCCAAACTATAGTTATCTATAATAACATGGTATCTTCCCTCTGATCCAAGGAAGCCAAACTAGAGCTAGCTATAATAACATGGTATCTTCCCTCTGATCCAAGGAAGCCAAACTAGAGCTAGCTCTAATAACATGGTATCTTCCCTCCGATTTAAAGAAGCCAAACTAGAGCTAGCTCTAATAACATAGTATCTTCCCTCTGATCCAAGGAAGCCACACTAGAGTTAGCTATAATAATATAGTATCTTCCCTCTGATCCAAGGAAGCCAAACTAGAGCTAGCTCTAATAACATGGTATCTTCCCTCTGATTCAAAGAAGTCAAACTAGAGTTAGCTATAATAACATGGTATCTTCCCTCTGATTCAAAGAAGTCAAACTAGAGTTATCTATAATAACATGGTATATTCCCCTGATCCAAGGAAGCCAAACTAGAGATAGCTCTAATAATATGGTATCTTCCCTCTGATCCAAGGAAGCCAAACTAGAGCTAGCTCTAATAACATGTTATCTTCCCTCTGATTCAAAGAAGCCAAACTAAAGCTAGCTCTAATAACTGGTATTTCCCTCTGATTTCCAAGAAAGTCAAACTAGAGTTATCTATAATAACATGGTATATTCCCCCTGATCCAAGACAGCCAAACTAGAGCTAACTATAATAAATGTACTCTCCCCTGATCCAAGGAAGCCAAACTAGAGCTAGCTATAATAACATAGTATCTTCCCTCTGATCCAAGGAAAGTCAAACTAGAGCTAGCTAATAACATGGTATATTCCCTCTGATTCAAAGAAGTCAAACTAGAGTTTGCTATAATAACATGGTATATTCCCTCTGATCCAAGGAAGTCAAACTAGAGCTAGCTATAATAATATGGTATCTTCCCTCTGAGCCAAGGACGCCAAACTAGAGTTAGATAAAATAACATGGTATCTTCCCTCTTATCCAAGGAAGCCAAACTGGAGCTAGCTATAATAACATGGTATCTTCCCTCTGAGCCAAGAAAGTCAAACTAGAGTTAGCTATAATAACATGGTATCTTCCCCCTGATCAAAGGAAGCCAAACTAGAGCTAGCTATAATAACATGGTATCTTCCCTCTGATTCAAAGAAGCCAAACTAGAGTTAGCTATAATAACATGGTATCTTCCCTCTGATCAAAGGAAGCAAACTAGAGCTAGCTATAATAACATGGTATCTTCCCTCTGAGCCAAGGACGCCAAACTAGAGTTAGCTATAATAAGTTGGTATCTTCCCTCTTATCCAAGGAAGCCAAACTAGAGTTAGCTATAATAACATGGTATCTTCCCTCTGATCCAAGGAAGCCAAACTGGAGCTAGCTCTAATAACATGGTATCTTCCCTCTGATTCAAAAAAGCCAAACTAGATTTAGCTATAATAACATGGTATCTTCCCTCTGATCAAAGGAAGCCAAACTAGAGCTAGCTATAATAACATGGTATCTTCCCTCTTATCCAAGGAAGCCAAACTAGAGCTAGCTATAATAACATGGTATCTTCCCTCTTATCCAAGGAAGCCAAACTAGAGTTAGCTATAATAACATGGTATCTTCCCTCTGATCCAAGGAAGACAAGCTAGAGTTAGCTATAATAACATGGTATCTTCCCTCTTATCCAAGGAAGCCAAACTAGAGCTAGCTATAATAACATGGTATCTTCCCTTTTATCCAAGGAAGACAAACTAGAGTTAGCTATAATAACATGGTATCTTCCCTCTGATCCAAGGAAGACAAGCTAGAGTTAGCTATAATAACGTGGTATCTTCACTCTTATCCAAGGAAGCCAAACTAGAGTTAGCTATAATAACATGGTATCTTCCCTCTTATCCAAGGAAGCCAAACTAGAGTTAGCTATAATAACGTGGTATCTTCCCTCTTATCCAAGGAAGCCAAACTAGAGTTAGCTATAATAACATGGTATCTACCCTCTTATCCAAGGAAGCCAAACTAGAGTTAGCTATAATAACATGGTATCTTCCCTCTGATCCAAAAAAGACAATCTAGAGTTAGCTATAATAACGTGGTATCTTCCCTCTTATCCAAGGAAGCCAAACTAGAGTTAGCTATAATAACATGGTATCTTCCCTCTTATCCAAGGAAGCCAAACTAGAGTTAGCTATAATAACATGGTATCTTCCCTCTGATCCAAGGAAGACCAGCTAGAGTTAGCTATAATAACGTGGTATCTTCCCTCTGATCCATGGAAGCCAAACTAGAGTTAGCTATAATAACATGGTATCTTCTCTCTGATCCAAGGAAGACAAGCTAGAGTTAGCTATAATAACATGGTATCTTCCCTCTGATCCAAGGAAGACAAACTAGAGTTAGCTATAATAACATGGTATCTTCCTCTTATCCAAGGAAGCCAAACTAGAGTTAGCTATAATAACATGGTATCTTCCTCTGATCCAAGGAAGACAAGCTAGAGTTAGCTATAATAACGTGGTATCTTCCTCTGATCCATGGAAGCCAAACTAGAGTTAGCTATAATAACATGGTATCTTCCCTCTGATCCAAGGAAGCCATACTAGTGCTAGCTATAATAACATGGTATCTTCCCTCTGATTCAAAGAAGTCAAACTAGAGTTAGCTATAATAACATGGTATCTTCCCCTGATCAAAGGAAGCCAAACTAGAGCTAGCTATAATAACATGGTATCCTCCCTCTGATCCAAGGAAGCCAAATTAGAGTTAGCTATAATAACATGGTATCTTCCCTCTGATCTTAAGAAGCCAAACTAGAGTTAGCTATAATAACATGGTATCTTCCCTCTGATCCAAGGAAGCCAAACTAGAGTTAGCTATAATAACATGGTATCTTCCCCTGATCAATGGAAGCCAAACTAGAGCTAGCTATAATAACATGGTATCTTCCCCCTGATCCAAGGAAGTCAATCTAGAGCTAGCTCTAATAACATGGTATCTTCCCTCTGATCCAAGGAAGCCAAACTGGAGCTATCTCTAATCACATGGTATCTTTCCTCTGATTCAAAGAAGCCAAACTAGAGTTAGCTATAATATCATGGTATCTTCCCCTGATCAAAGGAAGCCAAACTAGAGCTAGCTATAATAACATGGTATCTTCCCCCTGATCATAGGAAGTCAAACTGTAGCTAGCTATAATAACATGGTATCTTCCCCCTGATCATAGGAAGTCAAACTGTAGCTAGCTATAATAACATGGTATCTTCCCTCTGATCATAGGAAGTCAAACTGTAGCTAGCTATAATAACATGGTATCTTCCCTCTGATCATAGGAAGTCAAACTAGAGTTAGCTATAATAACATGGTATCTTCCCTCTGATCATAGGAAGTCAAACTAGAGTTAGCTATAATAACATGGTATCTTCCCTCTGATCATAGGAAGTGAAACTGTAGCTAGCTATAATAACATGGTATCTTCCCTCTGATCATAGGAAGTCAAACTGTAGCTAGCTATAATAACATGGTATCTTCCCTCTGATCATAGGAAGTCAAACTGTAACTAGCTATAATAACATGGTATCTTCCCTCTGATCATAGGAAGCCAAACTAGAGTTAGCTATAATAACATGGTATCTTCCCTCTGATCCAAGGAAGCCAAACTAGAGCTAGCTATAATAACATGGTATCTTCCCCCTGATCAAAGGAAGCCAAACTAGAGCTAGCTATAATAACATGGTATCTTCCCTCTGATCCAAGGAAGCCAAACTAGAGCTAGCTATAATAACATGGTATCTTCCCCCTGATCAAAGGAAGCCAAATTAGAGCTAGCTATAATAACATGGTATCTTCCCCCTGATCCAAGGAAGCCAAACTAGAGCTAGCTATAATAACATGGTATCTTCCCCCTGATCAAAGGAAGCCAAACTAGAGCTAGCTATAATAACATGGTATCTTCCCCCTGATCAAAGGAAGCCAAACTAGAGCTAGCTATAATAACATGGTATCTTCCCCCTGATCAAAGGAAGTCAAACTGTAGCTAGCTATAATAACATGGTATCTTCCCTCTGATCATAGGAAGTCAAACTAGAGTTAGATATAATAACATGGTATCTTCCCTCTGATCCAAGGAAGACAAGCTAGAATTAGCTATAATAACGTGGTATCTTCCCTTTGATCCATGGAAGCCAAACTAGAGTTAGCTATAATAACATGGTATCTTCCCTCTGATCCAAGGAAGCCAAACTAGAGTTAGCTATAATAACATGGTATCTTCCCTCTGATCCAAGGAAGACAAGCTAGAGTTAGCTATAATAACGTGGTATCTTCTCTCTGATCCATGGAAGCCAAACTAGAGTTAGCTATAATAACATGGTATCTTCCCTCTGATCCAAGCAAGCCAAACTAGAGTTAGCTATAATAACATGGTATCTTCCCTTTGTGGCGTGCGCATTGGGTGGCGGGCTCTGCAAACTGTAGCGGTTGAGTCGGGGTCGGCTCAGAGTGGGCTGACTCGACGTGAGAGGTCATGATTAACTGGTCTGACTCTAAAGAGTCAACACCTCTCTGCGAATGGCTAGTCTAGATTGGGAGTCGTTGAACAATGCGCACGCCCACGAGTCGAAGGAAGCCTCTTGTGTGTTGTATATTCTATAAATAAATTATACAAGTATCTTTCCATCCACGGCTTGATTATTACTTCTAATTAAGATCCTCAGACAAACGGACCCGAGCATAGCACACCTCTGATCCAAGGAAGCCAAACTAGAGTTAGCTATAATAACATGGTACCCTGATCCAAGGAAGCGAAACTAAAATAAGTTATGGTTAATTCTCACAAAAATAAATATTCATATTCGTCAAAGTACTTTTAATAACACCCTCATATTTCCTAACTGGTTTTCCTCTACACTTAAATATCACAAGAAAGAATCAGTTCTTCAAAGAATTTAAAAAACATATATTAGTGAAATCTATTTTCCTTTATCTCACGTACGCAAATTATTCAAAACATTATTGGATCGAGCCAAATGGATGAATTCAATTGAAAATAGTCTCAAAAGCAAACACAAGGATTTTGGGAAAAATGTAAAAAAAATATTTTTTTATTGTAGTATCGCCATCTAACATAAAAATTAATTGTAATATCTCAAAGGATGCTTAATTAATGACAAATAAGTTTGGGACTTATATCAATCCATTTATAATCCCGCCTTAGCAGTCACGTGAATGAAACTGGTAATTTTGTTTTATCCTTGCCACATTACACCACGGTATGTTTCTATTTCTACTAACAATTCGAGGGTGATCTGGCAGTCTAGAGGTAAGGTGTCAGGCTTCTGTGTTAAGGGTCCGGGGTTCAATCCTCGGTCCCGGCACAGATTTATCTGATTACCAAACCCTTCCTCCACCTTTGACAAGACATCTTGTAAATGTGGGGGAATACCAGGCCTCCACCGTAGTTCGGATCCCACGTTAAACTGTAGGTCCTCCATTTCATCTCACAATCACCCTACCATTACATATTAGCGTAAATGCGTACAACCCGAACGGGTAGTAAGACGCGGTGCTAGTAATAATAATAATAATAATAATAATAATAATAATTTGTCATTAATAATTTTTCTAGCCTCCGGCAATTGGGGGATGTGCCCATCAACCAACCCCCCCTCCCCCCTTAAATTATTGTTTGGTTACGGCCTTGGGTACAACCACGTATATATATATGACCATAGATCAAGGATAGTATATGTGGACCAACTATTAATGTGACCTATCTTTCATAGAAGATCAGTGACTACATACATTTTATTTAAAGAGTATGACATAGTGTTTCACCTATTTTTAAAATTATGATTAATTAATAAATTAGGATTACAGAAAAAAATGTACATTTCATTAATTATTTTATAGAAAAATAGTTTTGTAAAGGCATGAGCACTCTTTTCTGCATCTAAATCAGCATTTTGACTCCTTTTACGATTTTGAGCACCAGATAATTTTTATGTGTGCCATTTTTCAACACGATCTGGTGATGTGTTTGAACAGCAAATGCTAGAACTAGAATAAATTACATAAGGGCGAAGCCAGTTAGTAATTTCGGGGAAAGGGGGACAGCGGTTGGTGGGCACATCCCCAATTGCCGGATGCTAGAAAGAATTCTAAATGATGAACAGTTCTAGAAGATATTTGAAGTGTTTTTTTATGGCATCATAACACACTAAATGCTGATGGCTAGAACAATTTTAAATATCAAACACATTTAGAAGCTGTGTGAAGTGTTTTATTTTAATGGTGACATAACCCCTTAAATGCTGGAGGCTAAGACAAATCCTAAATATTAAACACCTCTAGAAGTTATGAAGTGTTTTTTTCATGGCAACAGCACCACAACTGCCAAAGGCTAGAATAAATTATATATATATATATATATTAAACACTTCTAGAAGCTCTCTGAATTGCTTTTCATGGCAACGCAGCCCCCAAATTTGGACTTGTAGGGTAAGTTACCTTTATTTTGATCGTGATACCGGTATGGGGAAATAAAAAAATGTCTACTTTATATGGACACTTAACGGCTTGTTGCACTCAACAGTTCGTTCTTCATTGTTATGGAGATGGGTAGGGGAACTGCTGAAAAAGATGTATGCTCAGACAGTACGCATACTGTTTGCGCAGTGTGTTTATTTGTAGTTGGTTAGGGATCTAGAGGGAACTTACTGGTTGTCACGTAGGCATAACAGAACTAGCGAGAAATGGTGATACCTTGAAAAGAAAATTTTAAACTGTGACCTGTTTTGCTTAGCTAAAAAAAAGGTTAAATTCTATGAGACTAAAATGCTAAAATCATTCAGATATGTGTTCGCCAGCGTGAACCAGGTTTCATCTACGGAGATAAGGCGTTGTGTTGGAACCACATCTTGCTTTTTACAAAATGATCATTTTACACCTCAAAATAAGGTGGTACCCGAAGCAAAGCGTAGACCTAACATTCCTAGGTACCCTCGGTAAGTGATTATTTTCATAAACGCTGTTCTGATGTAAATAATATATTAAACGTGTTAAAAAGATATCCATAGAAATATTTATTTTCGCCCTGACAGGTTTGACATTTGACACGTGTGCTATGTTTTTCATAATAAAGTTTTGACCTTGAAACACTACAGGGGTCGGTTAATTCAACAATAGATGCTACAAACATGTTTATTAAAGTCTAACAATCTATTATTTATTTTGTTACATCAGGATGATAAAATATTTAATAAATAAAACAATAAAACCTGTTTATTAGCTTGAAGTCTTACTGTAGATAATACAATACGAAAACAAAATATTAAGATAGGTTAAATGTTGATAGAATTGACTTTCTCTTGATAAATTTAATAGGCCAATGAAAATGCAACCAACCCAAAAACACGCCAAATTTGTTTCATATTGAAATAAGTCCTAAATTGCTATCACAATATTTAAATCGATTAAAAAAATTAGCCATTCTTAGATGGGGGTTAACTTTCATGTATTATTTTATATTTACCACTTTCATAAATAACAAGACAACTCAAAATAAGTCCCAGCCAGATGTATTGAGGGTATTTTTGTCCTAATGGTTTTCCATACTTCATGCAAATGTGGGTACACATCCTATAAATTCAACCTATCTCATCCCTTACACATTAGCAGTTTCACTTTATTTAATACACTTAAATATCCAGGTTTCAAGTATAACTGTAAGCCAACTTTTAGTGCAGCACAAGATTGAACCAACAGTTAAGAAATTAAAAATTTGATTTCGTCTGATTGACAATAATAAACATTATTCATTATCAATGCTCAATGGCTTTGTTTCAACAAGTGAGCAAAAACTTCATCATCTTTTTTTTTTTTTTAGAGTATGAAGGAGCCCATGTAGTTGTTAGGGTCCAAATTAGGACAAAAATTCCTATCTTCTAATAAAAACACTTTTAGATTATAAAAAAATACAACATATAAAACCATAATTATCACATAAGGACAGAAAAGGTACATATAATCCATGGTCCTAAAATTGTTATGCAACTGGATAAAGTTTAGTAAACTCTGGCATTCACAATTCAAGAAACTAAACCATTTGAAATACATCCACCCCTAAGGGGTAGAGGAATATATTATTATTATTATTATTATTATTATTATTACCTGTTCAGGTTATATGCACTTACACTAATGTATATGGAAGGGTGATTGTGAGATGAAATGGAGGACTTTCAGTTTTAACGTAGGTTTCAAACCACGGTGGAGGCCTGGCATTCCCACATTCACAAGTTGTAATTAATACCCTCTTGTCAAGGTGAAGGAAGGGTTTGGCAATCGGATAAATCTGTGCCGGGACCGAGGATTGAACCTCGGACCCCCAGCACAGAAGTCTGACGCCTTACCCTTAGACCGCAAGGTTACCAGGAATATATAAATGGTGTGAATTCCAAGATGTTTGCGACCTGCTAAAGGATTGGGAAACACCTATTTTACATTAATCTAGTTTCTTAGTTGATCACAGGAATAACTATATTTTTTAAGTAGGGTCTTTAGCTAAAAAAATGTTTTTTAAATCCCTCCATTGACAAACTAAAATAACTGATTAAATAGCGATACTATGATGTTTGTTAATTATAGTTATAACCGTATCTAAATACCATATTCTGTAGCCTAAATTAAAAAGTCACCTGGACACGTCAATCGTCCCATCCTGGTTTCGATTTCCTTGTCAAGGTGTCATTTTTAAATTTACCGAATATAAAATTAGAATATGTTATCTTCTGTTTTCAGAACTTTATCGACGTTAAACTCAACAACAGTGCCAAAACCAATTGTTGGCACAGTTTTACCTAAAGATGAGAGTCGAGAGTTTATGGCTGTTTTCCCAGATATTGTGAGAGATCTGACAGATGCAGGCAGACATACAGATATACCTGAGGCAAACAAATGGTTTGCAAAGGTGCGATTTTGCAAATTAGTTGAATCAGTAAATACAGTAAATTTGTAGTGGTGTGGTTATTTCCTGTTGGGATTTTAATCTTGGCTTCACAGATCAGATGCTGGTTTCACCATTTATATAAATGGTAAAGGTAAAAATTGATATTTACAGGTCTGGAATAAATTTATTTCTGAAGTGTTTGATAATTAATTCTGTTGTTACTGTAGTGTAGAAATCAGTTAACCTTAGTTGGTAAGTCTTAAACTGATCAGTAATGTGTAAGAATATCTTGGAATAAACTGTAATCAACAAACTTGAAAAAAATTATCATAAACTCACAAATCAGCCAAACCTTTCCACAAGCCTATTAAAAACCTGATAATTAAGATTCCAATAAATTAATACTCTGCAGTGGTAAAACCAAATATTAACAAGTCAACTCAAATTTAATATACAGTATCGACGGAATAAAAAATTTACGGTTAAAGTTTGAAGGCAACAGTAAAGAATAAAGGTTCACTGGTTTTCATCTTTTTAAGCATGACTTTAATTTTTGTGATTGTTATAACCCCAGGTGCTCCAGTACAACGTTCCCACTGGCAAGAAATACCGAGGGTTTGCACTTGTGTATTCATACAAGAAACTGGTACAACCAGAAAAGTTGACACCAGAAAACTTGCGTCTGGCATACATCATGGGCTGGTGTGTTGAGATGGTGCGTGTCATTCAGTATTTTATGTGCCGGTATATTTTTTTATATATTTTATATTCAATATTAAATTTTCTTTGATACAAACTAAATTTTAAGGAGGACTACAGAACATTTGTTGACTTTATTAATTTAATTTTCAGTTGCAAGCACATTTCCTTGTGGAGGATGACATTATCGACCAATCTGAAAACCGCCGAGGTAAACCTTGCTGGTACAAGTACAATAACCTTGGCTTGGCAGCAATCAATGATGGCCTTTTGTTAGAGAGTGGAGTCTACCATTTGTTAAGACTGTACTTCCGCAACATGCCATATTACTTGCATACTTTGGACTTGTTTCTTCAGGTATGTTCACTCATTATATGTACGGTTTTAGTTAGATTTTCAATAAACACTTTATAAATAAACGGCTATATCATTATTGAACTTAAAAATACACAAATATACTCAGTATCGCTTGGGGTCAAATTAGAGACAATTAGACCTACAATCAGCCTCCTTTTCCACTTATTTGCAATAACGAGTGCCCCATGCTTCAAAAATACTACGAACCAGAAATTACTATCAGTGAGTACCTTTTTTCCATACATTTTTGCAACAAAAAAAAAATCCTAAAAAAAATTAGACAAATTTTAAACACAAGATACACAAGATGGTATTATATTTACTTGAATATAAGTTATTTCTTTAATGCATTCTAACTTTTATATAAAGCCAAGCACTTATCTTACTTCATTTACACACTCAGTTAATGTGCAATGTGGTCAATGAGTTGCAACATTTCAAATGCAACTTTACTTTTATAATATGGGTGCCATCCGAACATAATGTAACCACAATATTATTTAACTCCTCACATGTTTTAAAAGTTGGGAATAGTGCTAGAGCATACAACAAAGTGAACCTAAGTGCATTTTGATCTCTCCTAAGGGTTCCAGAAACATCATTCTCTTTTTAGCGACATGAAATTTTGTTTTAAAGCCATCAACTGTTCCCAGCCTGTAACTGAGTTGGTTTATTATTATTACTAGCACCACGTCTTACTACCCATTCGGGTTATACACACGCTAATGTGTAATGGATGATGGGGTGAATGTGAGATGAAATGGAGGACCTACAGTTTAACGTAGGATCTGAACCACGGTGGAGGCCTGGCATTCCACACATTCACAATTTGTGATTAACACACATCTTGTCAGAGGTGAAGGAAGGGTTTGACAATCAGATAAATTTGTGCTGGGACTGTGGATTGAACCCCGGACACCCAGCACAGAAGTCAGACCCTTTACCCCTAGACTGCCAGGTCACCATCGGTTTAGTAAAAAGCCTCCTTCTTCATCTATCTTCCACCATTCTTCCTCCTCTAAATGCTTCCATATTTCTCCTCTTACACATGTTTTGTTATCTGCTCCTCCCTTCCTTTTCTTGGCTTCTCTTGTGGTTTTTTCCCTACATATCTCTTCTCCATCATTCTCTTTGCATCCTCTCCTTTTCCATCCTGTTTCTTCTTGTGACAGACCTAGCAGTGTAAGATTTCTTTTTCTACAGCCTATTTTCCTCCCAAAATCTTTGACATCATTGATAAATTACAACATTGGCACTACAACTGATAAAAAAAATAACACAGTCCTCTCTTTGGGATTCGAACCAAAATCACACAAGTCAAAATGTTCTGTTTCTCAGTTAAAAACCCTAATTTCACTAGTATATTACTTTTACAAGAAACTTCTAGGACCGCAAAAAATAAAAAGGCATCACCATTTGGAAACCCTTGCCTTAGACCATGTAACCACTGAAGCGGGTAACATCTTAACGATAGTGCAATTTGATTAATTAACTGATTTCTAATGAATGAGCTTACAAAACCTGATAAATCGAAACAGTTTTTATGGGCCTGTCCTTATTTTTAATATTTCATTCTGTGTTTGTGTAGGACTCCACTGGTTTTGTAACCCAAGGTTTAGATATGTGCTGCATAAGGTTGCAGTTTATAGTGAAGCCAGGGTTTTAATGCCGGCTGATTACACAGGGGATCTCTTTGCACATGTGCTTTATTCCGACGTGGATGCATATTGTCTAAATTACTCCCATCCACCATGCCTGAGATTAAATTGTAATGATTTTTTTTTTCATTCTAATTTTCTTTCACAGTTAGGGGTGATCTGTACTTAGGGCACAAAGAGGCACCCCTTCCCACCCAGTACCTCCATCCAATGGTCTCCCACTTATAAATTAACTTTGAAAAATTATTATTTGCACTCACAACACAACCATTTTATTTTGCCATAATAGCTTTAAGAAAAATAGGTTTTTGAAATGGTACGCAGTCAGGCACACCAAATCCTCCCAACCCTTCAGATATTGTCACCAGCCGGCTGCGTTTAGCTAACCTTGCCCCTTTTTTTTTGCATGTGAAGGTGCTTTCTTGTATGCACCTTGAAATATTTTTATCAGAAACCCTGCATGTTCCTGTGTCTTAAGGCGATTATTTGTACTGTTTATAGCGTGAGTGTTTCTATGTATACTCCATTCACGGTAGGAATTACTCCCTGAAAGGTCTTTTTTCCTACCAATACCCTACTAAATAATAGATTTCTAGTAGGGAAAAAGGACTTTCAGAAAACAATTCCTACAGTGAATGGACTTTAGGGTAATTTTAAGATTGTGTTGATTTGTTTAAGTTATATGTTGTCATAATTTATGTAGGTAAATTGAATAATCCAATTCAGGTGTTTAAGAGACTAAATGTTTGAAGATAAACTCTTGATCAAAAAAAGGGAATTAAAATCATTAGTTAGGCCATGTCCTAAATTATTTATAGAACAAACATAAAACAATAAAACTAAAAATTAAGTTTTTAAAAGGGAGCTCAATTCCAAAGATGCAAGAAAAAAAAACGGATTTGCGGTTATGATGTGGAAAAATCTTTTTACTGTTTCACGTGAAATTGTAAACTTGTGAAGACAATTAACATACACGTAAACATACATATTATATGAATGTAGATTAATAACACAGATCCACGTTCTTTGGAGTAAATTTGCTATTTATTATTTTTGCATGATGTTTTTGATACTAGTTTTTATTTAAGTTTAAATCAATGAATTTTTTTATAAATATTGCTGAGATGTCTATCTTTTTCTAAATGTTTGTTTATAATAAAAAAAATATTTCTGTCAGCTATTACATAAAAGTGTATAGAATGAAATCAAACTAAACTAATTCTCTATTTATTAGATAAAAAAAATCTGGCTATGTTAGACAGTGCCGCTGCGTGCTAAGTCAGCGCTTGGGTCAGTCTTGAAAGAAATGTACCCCACCTCTATAACCCACCAATCACACAGTTGTTTGGTTTGTTATTGAACATCCCTTCTGGCAATGGAAACTGCCCCAGTCGATTGTAGATGCGACCACCCTTTCTTGTGGTGTCTGACGTCCCACATTGTGGTTGAAGTTGACCCTCTCAAGGACTGGGTGTTGTCTGATCATCTTGCTCATGCTCTAGAAATGTCAGCAAGGACAATGTTTGCAATAGCTGTGGCTTTGACATCCCGTGTTGTGGTTGAAGTCGACCCTCTCAAGGACTGGGTGTTGTCTGATCATCTTGCTCATGCTCTAGAAATGTCAGCAAGGACAATGTTTGCAATAGCTGTGGCTTTGACATCCGTGTTGTGGTTGAATTGTCTCCTCTCGAGGATTAGGTTCTGTCTAGCCAGCTTACTTGTGCCATTGAAATGTCCACCCGGACATTGACTGTTTGAGCTGTTGCTCTGACTTTTGGAATTATAGTCGAATGCGTCTGGTTGACGGTTGACTATCATCAAAGATGCTTTTTTCTTTCATGCTCAATATTACCGGAGGCCGTGACAGTAAAGATCTGCTACCTGAAACTACTTTGCTGCTCTGGAACCATGAAACTACTCCTTTACTAATGAAACACCCTCATTCTTAACTCCATGAGCCTGTAAGCTACCTCTTTAATATTTAATCTGTTGCTAATAAAAACCCAGCCTTGTGACCCACTCAATGAAACACCTACATTGCACTTTTAATTACGTTTATGTCTTAACAGAGATGTTGATATAGTACATTCAAAACTGTTCTCCTGCCTTGATCTGCTCGATTCCATGCACATTGCAAGCGAGCCACATCACAAATATTCAAGGTTTTGACTATTCAAACTAGAACACACATACACACACTGATTAACTATATATCTTAAATTAATTACAACTAAACACGTCATTAAATAAAATAAAAAGAGTCTTAATCAGAGTGTCACGGTGTCTTACAAGCCCTCCCACCTCCGCACGGCGCTGCTCTACCGGCTGGTTTAGTAACCATACTCTCTGTGTGGTGATAGAAAGGGGTGGGGAGGGATTGTCACGTCACCGCTACAATTGAATGCCTTAATTTTACCCAAGTGTGTATTTTCAGTGTTTGCTAACTACCTGTAAGGTGGTCTAAGGGTAAGATGTCTGACTCCTGTACTGGGGTCCACGGTTCAATCCTTGGTCCTGGCACAGATTTATCTGATTGCCAAATCCTTCCTTCACCTCTGACAAGACATCTTGTGGATGTGTGAAATGCCAGGCCTCCACCATGGTTCGGATTCCACGTTAAACTGTAGGTCCTTCATTTCATCTCACAATCACCCTACCATTACACATTAGCGTAAGTGCGTATAACCCGAATGGGTAGTAAGACGCGGTGCTAATATATAATAATAATAAAATAAGAACAGGCTGATAAACTTAGAATTATAACTAGTTTCAAAATAAGAAGAAGGTGAATCAACTTAGAATCGTACAATTGAATCAATATTCAGTATTGTATAGTTCAATTTTCATAGGAAGGCTATACAAATTATGAGCTCTACTTTCATCTATTCATTGTTAGGTAATTTTATGTTCATCTGTCACTTTTAATAGATACCTAAGCTATTATCAAGCTAGTAAAATTTTAATCTCAAAAAATTATGTTTGTATTTTCTAAAAGGCCCTCACTATGATAATTGTATAATGTATCACATTAAGTGGAACATGTTTAGTCTTCTTATGGCTATGACAATTATCCAATAAAAAAAGTGTTGTCTGGTTTTATTATATGATTAAATAATGTACTGTTCAGGTGACACAGAAGACAATTCTAGGTCAACATTTGGATATTCACAGCACTGACCTTAATGGACGTCCAAAGTTTGACAAGTTCACAATGGACCGATACAACTCTATTGTGAAGTACAAGACTGCCTTCTATTCCTGCTATTTGCCTGTGGCACTTGCTATGCAGATGGTGAGCGAAGAATTATCTCTTAACCCTAGAGGATAGTTGTAGTTCTGGTAACATTAATGTTAGACACGAGAGAGGGTGGGAAAATACCACAACTATACGCAGACTGGGATCAAACTCTGGTCTATTTGGTCGGGTAGTTAAGCACCTTAGCACACATCTATAGTTTGTTTATATGGTCGACTTGGTGTTTATTTACTCATGGTTTATCAAGCCGTCTTTATTGTAGTATTTGGTGAAAAGCTGATATTTTACTGAAGTAATGTTAAATATTATACTAAATGAATTATCTTTTTACCAACACTTTAAAAAAATTAACCATAGAAATTCTGTTTTTGTAAATACATTAATTTACTGTTTGTACATTTTAAGTTTCTTAGGTTTATTCTAGATTTATTTTCCAGGCTGGTTTTAAAGACGATGAGATGTATCGTCAAGCCAAAACAATTCTTCTTGAAATGGGCCATTTTTTTCAAGTGCAGGTAAGTTTTCTGTTGTTTGATGTAATTTTTTTAATTAATATCAACTGTATTCTAATATTTGGGACATGCCACTTTTGTTATAAATTATTAATAGGCCTAACTTTGTGAATAAGTAGTGTTTAGTGATGTAACTTTTTGACATAACTCAATGCAATGAAATTTAATTTAGTAAATTCATAATTTATATCTGCCAAAGTTTCATCTTGTGTTTTGAGTTGAGTATTATGGAAATTTTGAAAAATGCAATTATTTTTAACTATCTTCAGGTAATATTTACAATTATTAATAGAAAAAGAAAATTATTTCCACCTATTTGATTTTAAATTTTAATAGTCTGGTTAGAATTGTCCGATAAAACTCTAGTGAAACATCATGTATAAATGTGAGAAATGTTAACCCAAAAAACCTGAACGTTTTGTAAAGTGTATATATATAGGCTTAAGGATACCTTCAATTTATGAAACATGTTTTCACGAAATAAGTGATAAATCCCATTTAAAACTCCAAATCCTGGTTTCAAGTTTAAAATAATTATTATTACGTGTTTATGAGCACACAAAATAAACCAACAAGGGTATTTAAATGCGAAATTTCAAATTTTTGAACAAATACTCAGATTTTTTATAGGAAATTGCATTTGCTAAGTAATAGTTAACATAAATAGAGTTTGCAGTAAACATTTAATAACTTTAAAAATAGCTTACTAATTTCATTGCTAGATTGCAGTGGCAGAAATACCACCACAACTATAAACATCATTCTTTAGGCTATAAACCTAATTGATCAATATACAGACAAACAGTTGGCTTGCAAAGTTTGATTACCATTTTCATTACATCAATATACCCAAGACTTAAATAAGTTTATCTAATTACCTGTTCATTTTAATAACTAGGTATTAGTTTTAATGTAGAAAATAAAATACAAATATTTATTTTGAAATTTGAAAGCTTAAAAATATTTTATTTAATAAGATTGGGAAAGGATTCGAGAATTTTTTTTTTTATAAATTTGTCAAAAGCGGAAAAATGTTATGTGCATTTTTATAGTGATATTTGTGATTTCTTCAACTGCTTTAATAGTTAAGAATTTTTAAACAGAAATTCATTGTTTTAATAAAAAAATTCAAATAATTATTTACCATAATGAAGGGTCTCTATATGTGTTATTTTACACTTTGACCCTGAAAGATAACACATTTTCTTGATTGTTTCTGCTATGGTGCAGCTTGTATGATAGGTTGATAAGGTAAAACTGTAAGCATTCACAGTAAATGGAGTTTACATTTTCACACACTTGTTCAACTTTGATTCTTTTTTTTTTTTTTTCACTCAAGATGTTAAATTGTTCTTTGGTGTGTTAGCGTTTTGGTTTTTTAAGCATAATTTATTTAAAATTTCACATAACTTAACAATGTATAGCAGTTGGGTTTTTATTTCACAGGATGATTACCTCGACTGCTTTGGAGAATCAGAAATAACGGGAAAATTAGGCTCAAAAGACATTGAGGCTGGAAAGTGTTCCTGGTTAGCTGTTGTTGCTTTACAGCGAGTTACCCCAAAGCAAAGAGCACTGTTCGAGGTTAGTTAAATTGTGTATTTTGATTTTCACTCAAAAATGTTGAGAGAAAGGGCAAACCATATGAGAAAGTAGTATGGCCAACTATGTATATTTCAATTTAACATCACCTAATTTGAATACAAGTTTTGCTAGTCTAAGTCCACTGACAAAAGGAATGATGGACCTTTTGTAAAACAGAGTAAATAATAATAATTTCACTTTCCTTTTCAATTCCTTTTACTATAGTGCTGGCCAACAGTCGTAAGACCAATAACAGGTCAGCACTGAAAAGTACACAAGTACCTTATAAATACATATATTTACACGAGAAAATCAGATAAACAAAAATGGCTAAGCAATTATATATACTGATGAATAGTTACAGAAAAAAAAATAATAGTAATTGAAAATAAAAGAATAAAAATAGCAATAAATAACTAAAGAGTGGTTAAAAGCAGTAAAAGCATTAACGATATTCAAAAAATAAATCATTATTATTAGCACCGCGTCTTACTACCCGTTCGGGTTATACCACTTACGCTAATGTGTAATGGTAGGGTGATTGTGAGATGAAATGGAGGACCTACAGTTTAAGGTGGAATCCGAACCATGGTGGAGGCCTGGCATTCCCCACATTCACAAGATGTCTTGTCAGAGGTGAAGGAAGGGTTTGGTAATCAGATAAATCTGTGCCAGGACCGAGGGTTGGACCCCGCATTGAAGTCCGACACCTTACCCATAGACCACCAGGTCACCAAAAAAATAAATTAAACTATTGTAAATTTAAATATTATAGGCAGAACCTCTACATGATAATAATTCTCTGAGTTTAGCTTTTTTTTATGATAGAAGTCGAATTCGACAAATCTAGCATTGGCGCTATAGACACAATGACCTATAGGGCTTACCTTATAAGAGCTATTAGAAAAAATAATTTTGGATTACGAGAATATAATAATAATAATGATAATAACAACAACAATATGGGGGGGGGGGAAGACTTATATAACAAAGGATTAGTATTTAAAGGTGCACTTCATAATATGAGCACTTTTTGATTTGATTACAAAAATTTGACCCTTAATTTGTTAGTTTTTAAAATATGTTTCAAAGTCAAGTTGAATTAATAACATGAAATATTTGTTAAGCTGACTCTAAGTTTGAATACTTTTGGGGTTGGTTTTGTCTGGGGAAAAATATGTGTGTTTATTTAAATTTTAGACAGCAAATATTTAAATAACTTTTTTGTAAAATTAATAAATAAATAATATCTTAGTTGAATAAATTTATAACTGGGGCTTTTAATTTCATTTCTACTTAATATTTATTGAATAAAACCATTAATTGTAATGTAAATAACGGCAAAAAATGGCAAAAATTTAAAATAAGGCTTATTTTAGCTGTTAATATTTATTTTGGTGAAGCTTTGTAGTTTTCAATGCCAGAATTTTTTTTAGGTAAGTCAAAGTTTTTAAAGCATTAAACGTTTGACAATGCACATAAATTTTTAATATAATAGTATATTAAGATTAAATATTAACTTGTGAAACTCAGTCTTTGTATTCACTTTGAAGTTGACTTTTTCTTTTTATAATATTTTACATTTAGGTAACACTATTTCAAACACTTCCATATAGTGGATTTTCCAGTTTTTGTTTTAAATCGTTTGTGTTCAAAAGATATTTTAGAAATATGGAAGCTCGAAATTCTTTTAAAAATTACCCTCATGGTTGAATTTTTTTTTCACCCTAACTAATTCTTAATTTTATTATATTATTATTATTGTATTATTTATTATATATATTATTATTATTAGCACCACGTCTTACCACCCATTCGGGTTATACGCACTTACGCTAATGTGTAATGGTAGGGTGATTGTGAGATGAAATGGAGAACCTTCAGTTTAACGTGGGATCCGAACCACGGTGGAGGCCTGGCATTCCCCACATTTACAAGATGTCTTGTTAGAGGTGAAGAAAGGGTTTGGTAGTCAGATAAATCTTTGCCGGGCCGAGGATTGAACCCCGACTGCCAGCACAGAAGTCTGACACCTTACCCCTAGCTAGACCACCAGGTCACCAATTCTTATTATAAATATTGTATATTATACATAGTTTTCATGGTATTTACTACTGTATTTTTTGATTACAAACAATATATTATAATAAATATTTGAAGAAATATAATTGCATAGTGTTTAAACATGTCAGAAAATTGTGGGCCCCAATACTCACATTTAAAAGGTGAAGTTAATAGTAACTCTCAAGCCAAATCGGCTCTTGGTGCTTAGCATGGCCTAAAAATTACTTCGGCAAATTGTGTTTTTAAATATACATTTTTGGACCCAAAATTTACTTAAAAGTGTTTAAACCTTGGTGTTATATCTTCCTTTGAATATTTTAATGGATCTGGCATTTATAATCTTTTCCTTTATAAACAAGATATTTGATAAAGTTGTGTTTTCATCTTGTAGCAATGTTATGGCTACAAGGATCCTGTAAAAGTGGCAGCAGTCAAAGAGTTGTATGAACAACTTGGGCTTCCAGCTACATACGCTACCTACGAGGAGGAAAGCTACAATTTGATAAGCACCCAGATACAGCAGATCTCTAGGGGTTTGCCTCACCAGATTTTTTTCAAGTTCCTCGATACAATCTACAGGAGGGAAGGATAACTATATTTCTCACCATCTGACTAAATTATCTCTTAGTTATATAATTTACTCTACCACCACCTTCCCCATAAAAAATAGTAGATTCATATAGACTTTACTAATGAATTACTTTAATTATAAACGTTTTACATGCACCTAATCTTATTAAATTTAACACACAGTTTGAAGTGCAGATGTCTAATATTTCCAGTAGTTTGTATGGCAGGATTTCATATTGAAATTTGTTTGGGAATTTTATGAAAGAATTGAGTTAAAAATGTATTTGTAATATGTGTCTTATGAAGAATTAAGACTGCACTACATTGTCTAACTTTCATGAATCATGTGTTGATATAAAAACAATTTATTTTACAAAATATTGCTTGCATATTTCTATTAAATTAACACACTACAATACTAAACTTTTCTCTCTCAGTTTTAACAGAGAAAATAACAAAGTACAGGGTACTTAAAACTTAGGTTTCAAATAAACATTTATACTTTAAAAAAAATCAAGTTAATATTTTGCCCTATTCACATACCACTAGAGCAGTGATTCTCATTATTTTCAGCATAAAGGCCGATTCTGAATTTAAATAAATCAGGGACTCCCATGCCAAGAGTAGGACTTTTGGCACAGTTATTGGTAAAATGTTCATCATAATAAAGACGTGTCATGAAATCAGAAATTTGTATTAATTTGTTAACTTTTTACCATGCATAATTTTGTTATAATGCGACTATCAACCGAATGTTTTCATTTAACATACTTCATAATATATTACAGTAGTCTTTTTTTTATATTCCTTTGATACTGTTTCATTATTATATACCTATATTGAGTAGAAATGTTAAATAATATTGTTTAAAAAATTGTTAATGAATAAATGATGTGTTATAATATCTCTGGGCACCATTGAAAATATACAAAAATAGTAAATATTCAGCATTTCTTGGTGGTACTTCAAATTATGAAAATTGTGATGGTACGCCATACAAAATGTTTGAAAAGCACTGCTCCAACCTAGCCTATTTGGTTTGATCACAAAAATGGCTTATAGTAGTTTTCCTGCTAGGATGTAGATTAAAAAAAAGTCAATGGTAGCAAATGTTTATCTGGAATAATTAGCAAGAAAAATATAATCTTGAAATCCATGTTAATGTTGATCAGGTGTAAATAATATAGTGACTGTGTCAACTCGTCAGAGGAAGAGGGTAAATGCTATCATTAGATAAACAAGAGGCTTCTGCAGGATAAAATAATTGTATTCCCTCTCTTTCTATCTCACACATTGGTGTCTTAAGTGTTTCAGGTTAAGGTACAACTCGCTTTGCAAAATCTCCAATAGGAAACGTCATGAATAAATTAATTTTCTAGAATTTATATTAATACATTATTTCTTTCTTGAATATTCACGACATTAGATTCATGTTACATGTAACTCTTGTGTGTGTGCGCATGCGCACACATACATGTGCATGCATGTACCATGTGTGTGTGGCTTTAGCATCATAGTATTTCCGTTGTTATATTCATGTATTTTACAAAACTCATCTAGTTTGTATTTACAATCTGAATATGCAAATGTGTTTTGAATTCTGAATTGCGGTTTTTAGGCATAGCACAAAATAAGGTTTTCGTAATGCAAATATAAAAGCAGCACTAACGACTAATTTTCCAGCTAACTAAGCCAATTAATATTATTCCAGCCGTAGGTCAAATCCTTTTTTCCCCAAACTAGATCTTGAATGTTAATATTAATTTTAACAATTTATACACCATCATCGTTAAGCTGGCTATCCTTTTTTTTAACTATAATTTAGCCCAGTGCTCCATTTAAAATAACTGTTAGCTACAGAACAGGAAAAAAAGAATAAGTCAAACATTTAAATATTTGGCCAACCCATGTATTTTGAAGCAAAACATTTAAACAAAAGAGATTTTGTTTCTTGCATATTAATAAAATGAATTGCCTAACATTCTTGTATGAGATAGTTGTGCATTGTTAATTTTTTACTACAATTACACAGTAACACAAATAATACAAATTAGTACTGAAAAAACTTATAAAAAGGTTGATACTTAGAAACTGCTAGGATTGATTTAAAAAATATGTGATGAACTCAATAAAGTGAAAAATCGTCACTCAACAAGGTATACTGTCAGAGGTTTAAGTCAGAAAAAAATATTGAAAAATGTTCAGGAAAACCTGGGAAATTCGGGAAATTTTAAAGTAACAGTTGTGTAACCTGATATAACCTTTTAATGGTTTTGTCATTTTATTGGAATTTGGAACCATGTTTAGTAAAATAATAAAGTAACATTCTGGGATCTGGTATTTGTGTTTAGATATTTTACTACCTGGCAGCATATCCCCACAAAAGTGTATTAATAAAAATATTATACAAAAGATTGAATTATGAATTTGTGAATTTCTTAAGTAGGCAATCAAATATATGACAGTATTTAGTAATTTATTCTACATTTTTTAGTGTAAGGCAAAGATAAATGTTTAAAGCTCGGTGACTTTCTTCATAAAAATAATATTGAATAATAAATACCATTAATTGGGCTATGTTATGACCAAAAGCTTTGCAAGCTTATTCCTTAGCGTCCAGTTTATAAGCCCATTGAAAATTTTGAATTTGAGTCAGATATGTCAAGAATTTGAAAAAATACCCATTATAAGACCACACACACTCACAAAAAAAGTGGGCTTGAAAGTAAATTAACTGCATTTTGTGTTCTTAATGCAATATACCATGTCAAATTATTTGTGAAGAGTCGTACTGATACTAAACAACACAATATGGTGAAAAAATATAGGCTGTATTTGAAAATTCTCGACGATCCTTGAATTAACACTCCCCACACACTTCTTATCAAATACTGCATCAGCCAATCCGAACAGCAACTAGATTTGATGCATCCTTGGAACCACTTTTGGTGATAATAAATGCTAAGTGTTGCTTGTTTTATCAACTTTTCCAAATAACCCTATTCTTATAATATTATAAAATGTGTCTGCTTTAGTAACCATATTCTTAAATGGTGGAAAACAAAAGGTCCTGAGCTCTAGCACATGAAAAGAGTTGCCAGTCAAATACCAGATAACACATTTCTTCTGTTCATCAGCATCCTTGGTGACAATTAGGACAAATACACACTTGGTCATGTGATTACCGATACAACTGACAGTGCATAAGCAGAGAATTTGAATACACTGCCATAATGTTTGTATCAGTAAAATAAAATTTGATTATAAGATGTGAAGTATAAAATTAAGTTATGTAAGTAATTTTAAAGAAAGCACATGGCAAGCTTTGGTCACCCTTATTTTATATTTTAAAATATTGAATCAGTCAGGTTTTATTATTTTGAGGAATTTAACTAGGTTTCACCTTTTGAAACTTTTCAACTTCCAAACAAACTTAATTCGAGAACAAATTATTTCAACACCCAGTTTCCTGGCCTTAAATTCATCACTGAAAAGGTTAGCCCCCAATTTCATGAATAATTAATTTTTCAATTGTGTCTAAAATCACAGACACAAGCCATTTAGCTAAGATGTTGAACTAATCAGCACTAAATTACTTAAATGCTAAATAACTTTCAAAAAAAAATTGATATATGTAAATAAGGCAAGATTTGGTCTGATCCACCTCATATTGTTTTATAAAAATTAATATTAATTGATATTAATTAGTAATAAAATTACTTAAAGTTGCATTATTGGGAATATATGGTATTGATAGAATTGAAACACAAATTGTGGAATATAAAAATCTAAATTTGTAAAATGTGTTGGTCCACCCCTATTATTTCACTAAAATAACAAAACACATTGGTGTTCAAAGTTCATCTTGTATATTATTATACTGTAGACTGGTTATTTGTTCATAAAAGTTTAGATAAGCCTGTGTGTACAATCTGTCGCTGGCTCTCAAACAAATGTGACATTGTTGCCTGACTGACTGAATGTCGATGTCAACTGTTTCTTAATTTACAGTTTTTCCCTAAAATTCATTTGAACCTTTTGAGCGGTTTGTTTTATATTGTCTTGTAGTTAGTTTTTCTACTTTGAAGTAAAAATAAATCAGGTACAAATTTTAATTTGAAAATAGGCAATTTATTTTATGGTGTATAAATATATAAAAGGTATAAGAAAGAGGAGCATGGAAAATAACAGGCTCCAATTGGTAATAATTTGCTAGCACTGATAAGTAAAGTTTTGAAAATTGAAGTTACAATAGATTTGTCTTGTTTGAGTAACACATTATTTATGACATATACCATCAACATATCATACAAGGAAAAAAAAAACCCCGCCACTTTCATAATTTCATCATCTAAAGTTATTAAAATGTGAACAGTGTTTTTGGATTTAAACTTGTTTTGACTAGTAGATGCCATGATGGTTCACTCACTAATCATCACATGAAAAGTTCTAATAAACTATTTTTTCTTCCATTGATCTGCTATTTGGGAAGTTATATTACACACATCACACTCCCTTCTGAAGAGTTCCATTAGACCTAGGTCAGTGGCTACAACAGTTTCTTCAAGAGGCTGTCATCATCTCTTTGTCCTGTGGCCTTGGTGTGAATATTGGATTATGTCCTTTTATCATTGTAAAGTCCATATTGTATTTGTTAGGGACCCTCTCTCTTATACCTTCTTGTATACAGTCCATTTTTCATTGGAAGGGTCATATCAGACAGCTAGAAACGTTACTAGATATACTTTCATGTATTTATATGAAAGGTCGTCATGTTTTAGTACCACATCTTACTGCCCATCCAGGTTGTATCCCTATGTACTAATTACGGATGAGGAAGGTTGAATTTAGATTAAGTGTGTGTGCATTTGCATGGAGGGAGAGTGGAAAACTCACTCTCCATACATCTGACCGAGATTAAAACCTCGCTCTCCCTGTCATGGCAGGCTAGTCAGGTTAGTCCACTGTGAGATAGACGCCCTAAACCATACAGCAACTGAAGCGGGTGTAAAGTCATGTGATTTGCAGCTGTAACTTTAGATGGATATGACCATTACCTATCAAATAATACTGATAAAAGAGTAAGATGTTATCAATTCTTACCACAAAAATATGTTTGTATTTATTTCATAATAGACCCTTCCTGTGAAATTTGTACTGTAGTAAACTAACTATTAACGGCAGCTCATAAATATTAAAGGTTTATAGCCTATAGGTCATTTATTTTTGACAAAGATTTACACTGATTAAAAAGGTTGAAAATAACTTGTCCAAGAAGTTTGTAAAACTGTATTTAAATTTTATTTGTTTAAAAAAAATTCTAGCTTCAACCAACAGTTTAAAAAAATGTCCAATTGAACATGATTGTAATGTTCTGAAATTTTAGTTGTACCAAAAATGTATGAATAGTAAAATTAATTTTGTATTTAATGTAAACTAATTTGTCATTTATAATAAATCTGTTTTAAGACCTACTTTAAATTTATTTAATTGAAATATCCATCATTATCTTGAGTGTGAGCACACAAGCATGATTTATTTTTACTAGCTCCCTGAAATTAGTTGTTTTTGCTCTAGTCCAGTGTTCAGAAAACTTTTTATGTTCACCGTATACTTAACAAGCCTAAAAGGTGACCTGGCGGTCTAGGGGTAAGGTGTCAGACTTCTGTGCTGGGGGTCCGGGGTTCAATCCTCGGTCCTGGCACAGATTTATCTGATTGTCAAACCCTTCCTCCACCTCTGACAAGAGTGTAATAATCACAACCTGTGCATGTGGGGAATGCCAGGCCTCCACCGTGATTCAAACCCCACAGTAAACTATAGGTCCTCCATTTAATCTCACAATCATTCTACCATTACATATTTGCGTGTGTATAACCCGAACAGATACTAAGATGCTGTGCTAATAATAATAAGCTCAAATTTCTGTTTGTAGCCCACTGTTTTGTTTTGGATAAACGTTGCAGCAGCATAACATAGATTATGCGCACAGTCCAACGCTCGTATGGTAAACCAGAATCAGGAAATTGACAAAAATTAAATTAGTTTTTTTGTGAGTGCTTCTTTTACATTTGGAAACATTTCATTCAAACCATTAGTAATTTTAATAAACAATAATTCTTAACAGTCGGTAGAGTGTGTGTCTACAGAGCTAAGAATCCCGGTTCGATTCCTGGCATGGTTGAAAAATGTATCATTGGTGAAATGTGGGTTTCTCCTTTCACAGTGATAAAATAACAGCTGGGGACTGGATGTTGTGTCTGTTATGGATTTAAGTTAATTTATATGTTGTGTGCTGATATAATCAGTCAGTTTGGAAAGCGCATTTTAAATACCAGGAGTAAATAAAATGAAAAACTCTAATTTCGTGTGAAAGCATATAACTATATGGGTAGTAGACGTCATGCTAAAAAAAACACTTTTGTGTGAAAGCTTATGATTTTGTTAGATGTACTAAAAATATAAAAGTTAGTAGGAAAGGAAATGCAGAAAAATCAAGGCTGCCGCTGTGCAAATTTAATTTGTTATTGAGCAGTGATATGTGGTGCTCTTGTCTGTGCTTGCACAACACACTATTTGTGGAGAACTGCTCTAGTCCACTTGAAAAAATAGCACCCAACGCTAAGACAACCCACTCTAGACAAACAATCTCTCTTCAACTCTCACAACTTTTTATTATACACATTATTTTCAGTTTAGAATTAGTTAACTTGAATAGAGAAACTTAATTTTAACTCTTGAAAGCAGGCATAGAGAGCCCTTTACAGGAAAGACAGAAATTGTATTTGTGAAACGTTGAAAAAAACCTTCACATTCGGATGGAAGGAAATGGGAGTTCAGCACAGTATGTTTACAGTTTTTGTATCAAAAAGCTTAGCGGACAAAATATATAAAATAATTCTTCAGTAAATATGTTTAATATAATTTTCAACATATAGTAATCTATACATTTCTTGAATATGGTGGCATTTGATGCTAAACTTTTAAGTAAAAAGAAAACAGTCTTAATCAAATTTCATGAAATTCTGGATGAATATTCAAAACTACTGAGATAACTTCCTGTATGAATAAAAGGTTGGAAAATAACATTAGAATGGACCTGAAAGAGATAGGATATAACTAAGAAGGTTGCATAAAACTAGCGCAAGAGAGGGATAGTGTAATGAGGTGGACTGGATAAAACTAGCTCAAGAGAGGGATGGAGTGTAATTAGGTGGATTGGATAAACTATTCCAATATAGGGCTAGGCACCATATTTTATGTAGGTGTGGCAATGTATTGTTACAATGATACAGAGTAGGACTTGGTAAATACACGATCTTGAAGCAATTTTCAGTGATCATCTGAGCAATTTTCAGATGACACTTAAGAAAATGACATTGTCATTAATAGTTGAGATTTGAGTGAATCAAAGTGGCTTTGAATAGTCATAATCAGACATGTCTTAAGAAATTGATTTAATTTGAAAATGTACATTTTATATATTTTTTTAGAAAGTTGGGGACATAATTATTTGAGAACTAGTTAAATTTAGGGAATAAATATAAGAAAAAAAAATAGGGTGGAGAAACAATGGGCAATCGCTGGAACTTTTTTTAAGGCAAATGAGGCCCAAATAGGTTGCCAACCCCTGTTATAGCATTAGTAAATAATCAAATTAAACTAAATGTTTTTACTGGAACAATATTTTATTTTGGCCAAAAACGTTTTTTTGTTATAAAAACTACCAGAATAACATTAACTCAAGTCCCTTTCCATCCCACCATGATGCACTGTATTACGATACCTTTAATTACATTTCACCTTGGTTTCAGCAAGGTGCCAAGTAATCTCCGGTTCCAGGCTCAAATGTGATTGTAATGAAGCGCTTGACTATATGTCAAAAGAAATTACATTAACGCCGAGCTGTGACTAGCTCTGTGGTCTGTCTAGTGGTCAGAGCTCTTGGCTACAGATCCATAGGTGCCATCCAGATTTTATGTGAAGCAGTGGGCCTAAACAGAGGCAACTCGGCCTTCAAGGAGTTACTTGAATGAAAAAGTAGCAGCTCTGGTTTAGAAAACCGAGATTAATGGCCGGATGGTTTTTGTGATGACCACATGACACCCTCTATCCTCATAAGTGGGCACTATCTTCGTCACGAGACGGCGACCGCTTTGTCAGTATAGCTAGACTATGGGCTGATGCCGTGGATTAAAAAAATTTTAGCCGATGAAAGATGTCATAATTTGCCTCAAAGACTAGAACCAAAATTATTTTATCCTGTGAAGAGGCTGAAAGAAATGAAAAATTAGGGTCTGAATATTCAAACGGTCTGTGGGGTACAACGTTTGAGGTGGACTGGTAATGATTAGTCTCAAATATTTCTAGTATTCTTGTGATTAGAACAAGGTGGCCTGTGATTTGTTGATTCTAATCTGCAGATGTTAGAGTCTCTTCTATTTAGTCGCAAACAGCAGAGAAAACTTGCAATTTCAACACATCTTCAGCATTGTTAGATTTACAAACATTACAAGGGAAAGAGTCACATAACACACATTTTCAAGGACAACTTTTATATCTCAAACCCTTTAAAGGACCCAGCAAATATATTAAAAGAAATTAAATATGACAAAGATCTCTTCACAATCTATAAAGTGCATTTTAAAGGTCTCATGTATAGTTTTAATTTGAGCTAAAATAAGACTTTCCCCTTTTCTTCCCCAAAACCCTTAAATTACCATGGCATCATTTTTGTTCCCAACTTCTGACATCTAGGAGTTAATACAGGGCAAAATATAGTGTTCTGTGAAGTACAATAGAATGTTCCATGTAAGTATTGATGATTTTTATCAGAGCAATTACAAGAATAGTCAACTGTCACCTTAGATCAGTATGGAGAATGTCGTTCTAGTGAGCTGGGCTCAATTCCCAGCATGGCCGAAATATCATTGATGAAATATGGGTTTACCATTTCATAGTGATACATTAACATCCGGGGACTCGATGTTGTGCCTGTCCTAATCTTAAGATAGACAGGCATATAAACCTACGGCAGGCCTAGCCAGCCGGTAGCGGAAAATATATGGCTGAATAAATAAATGAACCAGGCACAGGCTGGAAATAGTAATGGTTGTAAAAGTCAACTAAAGTGAAGCAAATGCAAAGTTTATTAACAAAACACATTTTTAATACTACCCGACAAAAAAGTGGTGCAGCATATTGTGTTGTGAGATATGAATTACTTCGAGTGAAGTTTCAGAATTACCTTGTTATAAGATAAGAAATATTAAGATGGTCCGTGTTAAATGAGGCACAGCAATGCAGGGTCAATGTAAACAAAAGCAACAATGTGTTAATATTCCTATTAGTATGGTTGCATATTTGGGGTTTCAGTGATTTAATTCCCTATCGAGCTTAAGCTGCTAATAATTCTGATCACTAAATTTGCTTTAAGTACCTAGATTCAATGTAGGCCTTATATTTACATGTAAATATTTGAATGAGAACCACTATTAACCGCATATTAACGCGACAAATAAGAAAAGCCCACAGACATGAAAAAAAAAACTAAAAGATAGTTTGAAATTAAGGACACATTGACATAGAATGTAAACTTATTTTATTACATATATATAAATGTTTACTACAGTCACTGCACAGTAATTAATAAATGGAATGGGTTTGTAGCTATTATTTACAAAAATTGCATCATTCATCAGTTAACTCATGTAACTTAATCGTTTTGTGCTAAACTAGAAATTATTGTAATTTGTGTTCTAAATAAACAGCACCTAGTACATTAAACCATGAAATATGTAGACTAGTATTGACTATTTGACATATTTTAAAGGTTATAATCATTTTACATATTCAATTTTTTTCTATATAATATATGATTAGTAAAAAACTTAAAATATAAGATATTGAACAAATGTGATTCAAATTTACAGATTTAAACTTTTGAAATTATCTTAGTAACTTTTAAACAAACAACTTTTGCTGTCAATCCATTTAGTGGGCTGTAATTAATCTACAATTTATAATATCAACAATAGTTTCTACATAACATGAAAAATGTCAAGACAATAATGCTAATGCAGTGGAAAGTGAAACTATATTTCATTTAACTTAACCAAGATCTACTGTATCAAAATTAAATGAAAATGGTCTAGGAGAAAGTAATCAAATTCAAAGTACAGAGAAAATAGGGGAACATCAATAATTCAATAATAGAATAATAATGTAGAAAAACTTGAACTATTGTAATGCAAAATAAATTTAAATTTTAGTAGTGCTTCTCAGAGATTTGGTAAATTTTCAATCAAAACTAAATCGCCCTCTTTTTCCTTTCAATTTTGGAGTTATCAAACATTTGATTCACACGTTCACAGAAATTTGAGAACAGATCTGTTTGAGTGGTGCTGCAATTTACACAGTTGAGGGGGTGGAAGCAAAAACATAACCCACATAGATTTAAACATGAAATATATTCACTTTAAATCTATAAAATGCTGAAATATAGCGAAAAAATGAAAATAAAATATTTGTCAATCTCAGCTAGCCTATATTCTACATAATCAACTAGTAAGAGTAAGAAAGAAACAGGTAACTTTTATAAATGGGTTGTTTTTTCCCCAATCCCCCTAGTTGCAGAAATGTATCTTTCAATTTAACGAGTTATTGTATTTCACTGCATAATCGTCACATATTTTACGGGTAAAAGAAGGCACAACCATTATTTGAAGCTTTAAGCTCACAGAATAGTTTTTATTTACCCATAATCGGGAAAAAGATGCTCCGCACATTACTGTATAGCTAGAAGACAATCACTAGTTTAGCTTGCATGGAAAGAGTCGAGTCATGTGACTTTCACATGGTAGCTTCACTTATCTAACCACTCCTTTTGCTACAAACTATGAAACTTTGCTTTTGGAAATATAGCTAAGTGACGATCCGAGTGCTGTGAGAATTCTAGGCTCGTGGTGCACGAAAAGATAACTGTGCATCCAAGGTTAACAGATATATATCATTAGTGGTGCATGAAAGAAAGTATCTTGCCTCTGTTCAACTTTTAGATTGACACGATTAACAGGATTATGCCATGCGACAATAACTATGCAATGAAATTTCATAAACCAATTCTTGGACTGAAAAAAAAAGGGTGTGACGATTATGCGATGGCAACAATTATGTGGTGAAATATGGTACTTAAAATATCCTCATAATAGTAATTGCGGCAGTCTGGTTGTATTTGTGTTTATAGGTGCATAAACACTGAGTTATGAAATTTGTTTGGGTCTCTCAAGCAAAGTTGTCACCCATGAGAAAGCTGAAATAATTTCAAGTCACGCTGAGCGGACAACACAGATTGGATTGGGATCTTGTGTTTGGTTTAGTGCTAAATCTGTGACATCTCTCTTCTCTTGTTTGTCGAAAAACATGTGAAACCACAATAATTAATAAAAACTGGTTATGGTACTAAAATTGATTATCATTAATAATCAAACCACTACAAAAACACATTGAATTTTATTATTAGGCTTTTTTATCAACACAAATTAAATGTTTTCTCAAAAGTTCACATAGCACTAACTAGAAAAGAGACAGTTTAAATTGGAAGAGCAATAAATACCGCTATAGTACATATATTTATTGTTTATTTATCCATTAAAACTAACTACAACTTCCCCTAACCTCATAAAATAAAAATAATACCTTTCTTTTTGTACCTACTATATTAACAAATCATTTACACTGAACAGTTTAATTTTTTTCATTTATACAAAGTAGAACACAAGTGTCAATACCTACATACTAAGGGATGATCTACTATTAACATAAAATTGGTGACCAGAAAACAGCAAAGTCAAAATATACAGGCAAGCAGCAATCCAGCAGTTGTATGCATTCTGAAAACAAAAATAAATATTATTAAATTAAGCTGAATCAAGCCAATTAAGTCATTATAATATACAGTTCAATTTTACTAGAAAAATTACTAGATCTGCCTTCATGTATTCATGCAGCAAATCATGTGATGTGATTTGATATAACTTATCAATATCAATAATTTAGTGAAATGTTATCAATTTTACTCTTCGGCAAATATCAAGAGAAAAGAGTGTGAGTTCAACAAGACAGTTCATCAATTAATATATCATTTTATAAAGGCCTAAGATTCAATATATATAATTATATATATATGAAGTTTTAGTCAATTTTTTTAAACCCAAAAACCCTGCCAATCTAATTGAGATATGTTTGACTGATACTTGTTGCAAAGTACGGGTTTGGTATTACTTATCAGACATTTTTGAAATATATAACTTATTGGATTGAAACAAGGAGATGCACGTTCCCCAGTTCTTTTTAATCTAGCCTTAGATTATGCTATTAGGGTATTGTAAGAGAGTATAGAAGGGTTTACATTAAACGGTACAATGCCTCTATAAGGATACACAGATGATTTAGCTGGTTTGAAAATGTTTTTTGTTAGACATTGCTGGTGTAGCCTAATCAGTCCTAATGCACTGTATCCAACTATAACGATGCCAAACCTTGAATAATAACAAAAACAATGGATCACTAAAGTTAAAAGAATTGTCATGTGCAGGCTAGGAGATCTCTGCATTCACCTTCTGAAATAAAATGCTACCAAAGCTTGTGTTACAGAAAGTTTGAGCATGGTAAGTGCCCCTCGGCTATCTTCATTGGGGCAGTGGCTTATGACGCAGTAAATTACCAAAAATATTTTAGGTGTTTTTTTTTTTTTCTAAGTGTTACATGAATTGTCATTTCTCTGATCTTTTTAAAGCTTCCTTGACTTTCCATGACATTTTTATTTCCACCTGACTTTCCAGATCATAGGAACCCTGCAATATTTGAGTTGAGTCTGTTTATAATGTTTTATAATGATACGATACTAGTGCTTATTTTAATTAAAATCCAATCCCTTAAAACTAAAGAGTAAACCTTGGTCATAAAACCAACAAATGAATGAATAAATATCTCTGTAGACATCTCTCGCATAATAATTGGCTGACTAGATCACGTGATACGCTTCAAGTAAAATTTACTTAACATAGAAGACCTCCCAGGACATCTATTAAGTTAAGTGAACTGCAAGTCAACGTTAAGTTAAATGCATCGTGATCACTTCCATTTAAAAACACAAGATCATTTAAGTTAAGTTAACTTTAAGTTATGTTAAGTTAATCGTGATCTCAGCATTAACCATTGCATATTAGGCCATTTCTTTCTTAAAATATCAAAAAGATTGAATTAGCTGCACATTATTCCAAACATTAAAACACATAGAATTAATTTGAACCAAAAAATAAGCAAAAATAAATTTTTAAATCAAATAAGAAAAAGTTCCACTCAACTTAGCGACAGATATACTT
>JBCFYV010011164.1:8084479-8137179 GCA_039000515.1 Timema cristinae | reverse complement strand
ATCCAATCAAAAAATGTAAAAAGAAAATTGTCTACAGCAAGGAGCGAGCATCAGCAGATCATATATAAAAATTAAAGAAACCAAAAACAACTTTGTCGAGAAAACTTTCAGTGTATACTAAAATTTAGGTGAAGTACAAACACATGAAACATTTTATAACTCAATTTTAACTATAAAACTTAAAATAAATAAGTGTTTGTAATAGCCTTAAAATGAAAAACGATGTACTAGTATTTTGGATGAAAACAAAACAAGCGCTTTTAATATTTTTGATAATAGGGGTGTTGAACCTACAAAACAGCCAATACGACTGGTATTTCTCAGAAAACAATTTCCTAGAAGTCGCTCTTCCTGGGGTATTTAGATTTTTAGAAAAATGTTTCTGAAATATGTAGCCATATTTTCATTTTGTGTAGGTTTCCATAGAAACAGATCCTCTCACTGCCATTCGTTCTTTTATTTCAATGTTTATGCACATATTTACTCAACTGTGATTGGTAGTCGTGTAAACTAGTCTGTAGAAAGTTAAAGTTGGGCAACTTCTAGGGAGTAAGGACTTACAGATAAGGACTTTGTGGTCAGAGCTATCTGATATTGTGGCATCAATTTATTATGAACCACGGACTTACAGATACAGAGTCTTTATTGGGCCTTAATATAAAAAAAATTCTAAATCTTTGTGTCATTCGATTCTACGTAAGTTTTTACCATAGTGTGCATAATAAAGTGAATAAAATATCAACATATGTTACCATTTCAGGGAAAAATAGCCAAGTGTGGGACGGTTAAGGCATACTAGACTCACTTTTTTAAATGTCTTATGAAATAAATAACACAAAAACATTTTTTTTATAAAAAAAATGCTCAAATATAAACGTTCTCTACCCATGCACATGTAAATATTTGTGCGTGCGTTTTTATGAAATATTAAAAATTGTCATAAGAAGTGTACCACTCCAAATTTCAAAACCTTTACTTAAATTTTTAAGTAATCTACCAGTTAGGAATGAATCAAATTCTTTAAATAAAATAAAAGTGCCCACGAATCTTAATGGTATATAGTTGTCTTGAAAGAAAAGAACAAATACTTGGGTATTTTACCTGTGTATAGCCTATATCTGCTTTTGCATAAAATTCATCAGCAGTTTTAAAGTTCTCTTCTAAGCCCGGAAGGTCTTCTGCTAAAGCAACACTTTTCACATAATAAAATATTCCCATCAATATCTGGAAGCATAAAAAAATATGTTAGTGTCACACATATATTGATACATCGATAAAATCAGGCATATCTAATATCAGTGTAATTTTATTCAGTTTGTAATAAGGTATCTGGGCCATGGGGGCGTAGGCTTAACATCTAGTTTAGACTTACCAATTGAAAAATACCCCAAACACTTATGATTAGACCACAAAGAGAAAGCTTAGGACCACAGATCTTCATTTTTATGAAGTAAAGTAACTATAAATCTGTGATATCTAAATCAAACAGAATATAAATTACAACCGTAAACCCAAATTACATTCACTTGTCACTCATGTGACTTTTGAGAGCAGTTTCATAAACCAATAAAATAGTTATGCGTGTTTTTACGATTAACCTAGTATCAATGTTTGCGACCAGAGCGTTTCCGCTCTCTAGCCACAAGGTACACTTATGTAAAGCAGATATGTACTGAGCTGATCGAGTTTTTAGAATATAAGTTAATAATGATAGAAAAATAAGAATTTCTTAGGGAAAATGATAAGAAATAGGTATAATAGGAGAACGAAAGTTGTATATATGAATATAAAAAAACATATAAAAAGTAAGCAGAAACAACATTAGTTATATGGATCTAAAAAATCCGAAAAACAGCACAAAAATAAAAATACATTGGATTACTCCATATGTGAGCCGCCCGTTAGCCAGCTATAACCACCCAGCGGACGCTACCTTTAAGCTTTAACTATAATATTACAACATTTCAGGATGGAGTGTGTCATGTGGTGAACAGTAACTCTGCCTACATATAATTCATAATTGAAATGGTTTTACGTCCTCCGGCTACTGTCCAACTTTATAAATTTGATCAGAGGTAGCAGTTACTTAAAGCTCTCTACCGGGAATAGCCAAAATAATACTAATAAAAACATTAATTTAAAAAAAATTAAATAAAGTAAACTACATTTTATTAAAACGAAATTATTTTCAATCCCAAACAAGGCAAAGCCAGTATTTTCTAACATTTAGAATAAACTGTCTAATGTTCCTCCGTCAGATGTCAGAACAATCGGACCAGTATAATATAAAACAGACATTACTTTTAGAACTCACCTAATGTTTACTATCACCTAAGGATTACGTCTTTGTTAAAATTAATATAAAGTGCAATTCTACGTTCATTTAATGATCTAATCTGAAATTTTTATTTGTCGGTCTACACACTCATGTAGTGTTGGAAAGTGATTCACTAAATTATATATTAATGAGATTGTGATTCATTATTAAGTTATAATTTCAAGCTTCACCATGGTTGATAGACTTGGTAAGGAAAATGAATATCTAAACAATTTTATTTTATTTTCTATAGTGATTATATTATAAATATGAGTTTAAAACCAGTCATCGAAATATAATTCAGTTTGTATATGTTCCATTGGGTCAACAGTTCACGCATTTAACTAAAATTTTAAACATTCCATAGAAGTGACATTTAATGACTACGTAAATTGAGAAAAGTATTTTATTTAGGCGTTAGAAATTGTAAAATTGGATCCGAAATACTTTGCTAAATCTTTGGAGCATGTGTTAAATACGCATTGCTAGAATACTGTGTTTTGTATATGTTTTTATAAGCCATGATTAGAAAAATGTGAACTTAACCTTCAAAAGCAGATAATATAAAAGTATCTCTAAAGTAAATACCTTTCTACCAGGATTGTGCCAAAAACAAAACATTATTATTTGTGTCCAATCCATTCCACTTAAAAATATATTTGTTCAAATATTAAGAATGAGATATACAATACCCATGTGTGTATTAATAATAAGAAAAGATTCCCAAAATAGTATTAAAAGATATATTTTTATCCATAATAATTCAATATTTGAACCAAAGACTTAACTAAACATCTTTCTGTGAGGTTTGAAAACACTGTTTATGCCATAAACCTCGGAAAGAAAAGTTAAATTTATCAAAGGTAAGTTATAGCCTACTAACAATAAAAACACTTAATACTTTTTGAAATTTCCTTTAACAATTCAACCTTCAAACTACCTACGTGTGTCGAGTTTCTGAGACTATTGTACATGATAACATGTAGACACACATTTCTTGCGCAAGCAACATGACTGCATGGATCCAGTCGATTAGGTGAGCCATTAAAACTTATTTTATAAAAATAATATCCACACTGTCAGGGCTTACATAATCATAGTGTGCTCATCAGGATCTATGATTTTTTTGACTGCCCAGCTCACCTGGCTACTTCATAATGCCACCCAGCTATACAAATTTTCTAGTCAGAACACAATATGTATTAAGAATATTGATGTCAGCGCAGGCCGTCCATTCATTACCGAAAAATATGCCAATAACAAATAGTTTCAATATTTCGTAGATTTTCTTTGAAACATTTTTATTGAGACATAAGTAATATATATATTTTTAAATTCTTATATCTTGGGTTAAATGAATTGGTGACTTAGACCTATTCCAATAACTAATTTTTCTAAATACAATATTTATTTACACTAGTTATTCTTCATCTTATCTTAAATTGATCATATCTTGCCTTTCTTTCAGCAAAAGTTTAAATCAACTCTGAGAGATCTGGAAAAACTATTCTATTCGTTTATACAAAACACATCTTAATCGTTCACAAACATTACACAGCAAATTTTTATAATATAAACTGAAAAGAGGTGCAAAATTTGTATAAAATCTGATGAAATATAATATATAATCTTCTGCAGATTTAGTATGGTCCAATCAATTTGTGCAATAAGATTTGAATAAGTCGCATAAAAATGTTGAATATAGACTATAAATTGTTAAATTTCACATTGACATTATTTTAGACTGATAGCTAATTGCTAGACCAGGGGTCACAGATTATTTTTGTTGGAGGTCTGTTTTAAAAACTCTAGATACTTCCGTGTTTCGGCAAAACTTTAACAGTGACTCAAGTTCAAGCCCTATAGGGCTGTACTAATGCAAAAACATGATTTTAGTTCTTTTTAGTTATTTTACTTATTTATTATTGCTGGCCTTCCATATCCTTTACCCGCTCACCATGGAAATAGCATCACTTCTGTTTATTGATATCTCGTCAAGGTACTTAAAAATGTATCTGCGGTACGGATGCAGACCGCAGTCTGCCATTTGGTGACCACTTAGCTAGACTATTAGGCAACACATTTTTATTCAACAAGAAATCACTGTTATCATATAGCACTCATAATTTATCTAACTTTATGCAAAAATAAAATTATTGGCAAGGAAAGTTTAAATATATTTTATATACTTTTAAAAAATATGTAAATGAATGTCATTAAATAAATTTTTTTTTGTCCAAAAACCTAACTTTAACTCCCTTAAAATATAATACATTTTAACAGTTAACTCACTGTTTAATATATTTTTTCCCTGCACAGAATAAATTAAGTTAGTATGAAACTAACAGATCATACAACAAATACTTCAATGCAATATATTCACAACAGGCGAAAACTTTGTTGAAATTTCAGCTCTGAATACGAGATTAATCAGGTAAAATGAATGATGACCTGAAGTACAAGCTGATAAGTACTTGCACCCTACATCTATTTGAACCATAGTTTTTGAATTTATATTCAGCTTTTCAATACACCAAAAACCATCCAGGTTAAAATTAAAACTACTCGGTCACACAACACCTCTTGTCTTAAATGTAATTTATTTATAAACATGTTAAAACTTTGGTAAAAACTCAATCAAAAACTGTGAATTTCTTCACAGAAAAAGGAAATTCACAACTTTCTCTTTATCGACATGAGCACACATATTTTGTTGGCAGAGAATTATGGCCAGGTTTATGTACATAAAGTGTGTAGTGCGCTGATCAAACTTAAACTCTTTGTGCCCCTCCTATGAATTATCTGTAATGTACATGTGTGCCCTGTAACAGACAGCTACATTAATAAATTCTTTTAAAAGAATATTTTAATTCATACATTTTTTAACAACTTTGGCACCCCTAAGCAAGTGCCATGGCCCTGCTAGCCAGCCCTTAGCTTATCAATTTATAAATGAAAATATGTTTTAAATATTTTTTGAGGTAAAACCTCTTTAGCAACAATAGAGGACAAAACTAAAATAGGCCTGCCATATGGAAATTAATCTCGGATTACTCATTATTTTTGTAATACAAATCTCATTTATAACATAAAAATACATGTTTGTATTGTCAAAATTATTTTAGATAATTTTTTGAAAAATATTCACTAGAGATGTTTTAGTACTGTTATGTAGGTACTTATTTGTGGTGGCTTAACAAAATAGAAATAAATGGGTTTGGCCTCCTAATAGCATACATAATGCATGTTTTTTTTTTCTAAAATACATAAGATATTAAAAAAAAGCACTTTTATTTATAATGAATACAGGCTTATAAAGACTTATCATGTTCAATCCCTGGTGCTTCAAGAACTTTTCTGTGAAGCTGTGAGTCTGATAAGGACTAATGAGGAGCTGCTTGAATAAATGAGTATCAGCTTCAGTTTAGAAACGTGAAATTAATGACCGGAGCATTCATTGTGAAGACCTCACGACCCCCTCTATCCGCATACATTGGCAGTTCATTGCTAACAGGGGCATAGCTCGTTTGCGGGCTCATGCCATGGGGTTTTGGATTTTTTTTATCAAAATAACTTATAATAATGTAGCAACTAATTTACTGGCTGCCAGCCCACTGTGTTGAGTAATATAGGTTGAAATGTTTAAAGTTTTGGTGGAGGCTAAATTTCTAAAAACCTTGATTATGTTGTGTCTAAAGTGCTATTGGTTTTGTATACTGGTACAATATTGTTTAAATATTTCTTAAATGTTATTTAAACACTTTTCAATAATCTAGCGAAACTAAGCAGTTATGAGTACAATTTTAACTGAGCAAAATAGATAACAGAAGTTTGATTTAAACTGAAACACTCTCTTAATGATAAATGTCTCTCATATTTTATTTCTAGGCTAAGTGTAAATATTTTACTAACACATTTTCATAACATTTCAGGTAGACATTATATTCTCAATCTTATTTTTTATAGGGTTTACATTAAATAAAAAGTTATTTATTAAATCTGTTTATGGTATTTTAATTTTAAGAGCTTAAGATTGTTTTTTAAATGTGAGCTCCAACTACTGGATTAAAACATTAAAAAAACTATTGTGTTAAGCAACTTTATGAAACGCAATTGGCTAAATTTTTGGGGTTTTATTATCCTCACAAACCAAAGACATATTTTTAAATATTCAGAAGAAAAATTCATAGCTAGATATCTAGCTACTACTTTTGCTTGGTGGTAACTGGGTATTCAGGATGAATTAGTGCTTGTCTCCTAATGTTAGTTGGCTCAGTGTCCTGACCAAACAACCAAGAAAGACTGTTCAATTGTTTATGCATCCCTGGCTTAAACATAACATTTGTAGTTTTATTCATTTAGAAGAAAATAGGAAAAATGCATAAGGAAGTTGGGATATCTTAAAGGAAGATATAGTTGGTTCCTTGTTCTAAAATTAAAGGTGCTTATGCAATTTAAAGCAGACTTAAGAAACAGACACTTTTCTTGCCATGTATATCTGCTTTGACAGTGAAAATTAATGTATGAGTGTAACAAAGAAATCAAAGCGACTGCTCATACTGTTGTTGGTGAGCAATATATATTTCTAAGGCTAAGCAGTAAGCACCCATTGTTTTAAAGCTAAAAATTATGTTGATGCATTCGACAACAGTGAATTGAATGAAGCACTGAGCTTAGTGTTAATCCGTAATAAGACGTATACTTTGATGACAACTTGATAATATAAAAAAATATAATATCTATACTTTTATTTTAAATGGATGATGTTTGTATTCTCAAGAACTGATAGTAATGATTCCCATTCAAAGAAATGAAAATAGGATTTTTGATTTATGGATCTTTGTGTAGAATAGCGAGGTATTACTCCAAACATGTTTTAAGTAAATTGCAATTACTCTTATCTTGTTTTTCTTCCCTTTTTATAGTGAACAGTGAGGCAAACGCCAGACGTATTGCAATGGTGGAGAGTTGCTTTGGCAGTTCAGGCGAGGTATGATATATATTAGTGGTTAGTAGGATTAGAAAATTTACCAGTAAGAAAATATAATTTTAAAATGTTAATAGTAAATATACTTTTACACTCTTGGCTGTTTTCATGCCCTCTGTTTACCCTGAAAGACAAACAAACTTAACTTGCTTGATTCCACTCTGGTATAACATATAAGATATTGCATAGTATAATCAGTCAAGGTATGATTGCTGTGCTTCAGCATAATTGAAGATAACTTAGTAGTAACTGAAATAGTTGTTGATCTATTTTCCATAAGATTTTATTATTTTTTAGGTTTCTTGTGTGATCAAGTTATTCTGTAGGATAGGTGTAAAGGTTTGGCACCTTAGCTCAGTCGGTAGCTTGTCTATTTACTAAGCTTAGAGTCCCGGATATATTCCTGGCATGGCCAAAATATTTATCATAGGTGAGATATGGGTTCCCCCTTTCACAGTGATAAATCAACATCGGGGGGATGAAGGGGAGGGGGGGGGGAGTTTGGATGTTATGTCTATTCTAGATTTAAGTAAGTTTATAAGTCATGTGCTGATGTCATCATCTGGTTCAAAAAGTGCACGTTAAATATCTCAAATAAATTTAAAAAAAGATAATTGCAGAGTCTGGCTGGCCCACATAGCCCAGTGAAAATGGGTGCAACATGTTATATATAGTATTAATTTTTTACACTTTGAAATTTTTGAATGTAGCTCTTTGAGTCGTCCACAGATTTAAAAGTTCTATTCAATCTTGAGACCATTTGCATTAATATTTAAAATAAGGAACATGACCCATTATTTAACTTAGCGATGTCCAAATTTTAATTCCATGTAATTAAATTATGGATATTTACTGCTATTCAAGTGGTAAATATTTAATCGCTAAAGCTGGGAGTGCAGTATTAGGTTAAGTTAGACTATAGTCTTGCATTGATATATTATATTTTTTTGTTTTTAGAAAATCCATGTTAAATGAATACATCCACTATATAAAATCTTACTGGGGTCAAAATTTAGCCCAATAAGAAATATAGGTGGAGATAAATCATTAAACCAATTATCTCCTATTCTTGGTAGCCTTGAATAAGCCTAAGATTTCTTACCGTACAACCTTCCTTCAACCCTCTGCTTGAAGCAGATAATGTATGTACGCCCTTGCTCCCTTGATCGAGGGGAGTAATCACCACATTCCCCTCCTCTCCCGCCTTGGCTTGAATGACGTAAAGATAGTAGTGTGCAACCTTCTTTATCTGTGTCCGCTTGTCCTCGGGGGGCCCCGCTGGACAAATCAAATAGTTCATATTTAACTAGATGGATTAGCTGAGCTAATTGTTCCAAGAGTCCCATTTTAAATGTCGACCAAGGCCCGACCATTTATCCTTGAAATAAAGTAGTGCTTGCTTCATTTTCCCCCAATTGCTAAAATTAATCAATCCCCTTTTGATTGTGTTGGAGCTAGAATACTAATTTTGACGATTGGCTGAAAATTCTATGTATTGGTATTAAATATGTAGATTATTAATATTAAAAATAGCTTATTATATTAATTTATCTTTCCCTCTTTACAGCCGCTTTGGGTTCCAGGCCGTGTGTTGGTGGGCGAAGGTGTTCTAACCAAAATGTGCCGAAAGAAACCTAAAGCTAGACAGTTCTTTCTATTCAATGATATATTAGTGTATGGAAATATTGTGATTAATAAGAAAAAGGTGCGTAGGAAACAATCACTAAGTTATTGTTTGTATAAATGGTTGTTTGTGCATGATGGTATGGTTCATTTTTCAAAATTTCTTGTGTGTCTTTTGAGGTTGATTAGTTCATGGTTCCAAATTGAATGTAACATCACTGTTCCAATTCAAACTAGGAAAATGTTGATTATGGATCTTTAACTAATTCAGAAAACTAGTCTGTGGTGAGTTTGTTATTTTAGTTTTACACTTGGATACATGTGTGATTTCTTAACTAATTTTAATTTGAAGTTCCATAAAGTAAACTGATAGTAATATATAGTTACTTATTTAAGGAATGTGCTTTAAATTGTTTATGTTAATTACTTAAGCACATGAGTACAAGCAAAGAAACATACTCATTTCTATGTGTTTGTAATATTCTGACACAACGAAAACAAGTTTTGGTTCGAATTAATTGTTGTGCCAAGAAGACAGAAATTTCAATCTATCAACAATATTTGCTGAGTAACTTAAAATAAAAATAAAAATTAGAAATATACTCTTTTTTTTTTACATGAAACAAGTATGAGTATAGCTATGATTCTTAAACTGGTTTTACTAAAACTAATTTTAATGACCATTTGCCTCATAGGCTATCTGTAGACACAATATAAATTATTCCAGAATATTCTGTTAATAAATAACTTGTATAAAGATTTAAGATTTGTGTTTTTTTCAGTACAATAAACAACACATTATACCTTTAGAGGAGGTGAAATTGGAATCACTGGAAGATGATGGACGTAAGTTAATAATATATCTTTTTTTCCTCATAACTTATTCAATTCAATTTTCCATTAATTTAATCCATGAGATCTCCCCTTTGATATAAACTATGATGCTTCCAAAAGCAATTTTTTGGGATCTCTTTGCTCCAAATTTAATTCAATTACTGAAGAATAAACTTGCGATTTTGTTATATTATATACCTAAGGTTTTCTTGACACACATGTGCTATACAAAGGTAATGAATGACTAAACATACACAAAAATGCTAATAATACACTTCAGACACTACAATGAACATTGATGCTCACACATTAGTTATAGATCCGAAAATAAATCACACTTTTACCAAGAAATAAAACTGAGGCCTAAAAATGCACTCTTAGCTAATATACATAAAGTTATGTACCTACAAGTTATGCACATGGTTATATAGATATATAACAAAATAGTTAGGGGGGCCTACTATTTGCTGCTTAAACTTGCAAAGTTAATTGAAAATAGATTAACCTGTTATATACTAACTCTTGCCTAAACTTGGCAAAGTTATTTAAAAATAGGTGAACCTTGACTTTTTTATTTGTGTCTACAACATTTGAGACTATATTGCTGCCAAACCTAATTACCAAATCTTCAAAACTAGTTTCTTCGTCACATTTTTAATGTTTTTATATTTTTTATTTACAAATAATTTCATTTTTAGTATGAATAACTTACCTTTTTTATTTTTAAGTGATCTCATTTTTAGTATGAATAATTTCCAAGCGATCTTATTTTTTGTGTATCTATTTTGTGTTTCTATTTTGTGTTTCCTTTGAATCAATCTTCATTTTAAGTGTAAATATTAGGTCCCCCCACCCCCTGCAAGTGTTTTTTATATATATATATGAAAGATCCTCCAAACTTAATTGTTTTATTTTCAATAAACATGGCAATTACAATAAATGTTTGTTAATGAAAGTGACCCCCTGCTCCCCTCTAAAGTGGTGCACCTAGACTATTATATCATTTTATGTGTAGAGACATGGATTATCCTCTTTCTCCAGGACTTTTGAGTTAGGCTCGAGTGTCCAGAAACTTGAAACGTAAGGTGATCCTATGTAAGGTGAGAGGAACTACTACCTTACACGGACCTATCAATAAATCAACCACATGTAGTTTAGTTTCACATTATACCAAGGAGAAAACTGAGCTTTATTTTTAGCCTACAACATTTCTGAATAAGGATGATTATGATGTTGGTGGTGATGACACATACATCAACACAAATAGTTGATTACCAGTGATAAACACAAAATATTAACAAAACCAGAAATTAGTCTTTCAAATTGTGCTAGAAGTTTGAGCCCACCATCGTTAACTCCAGCTGACAGATACAATAATAGTACAACACTCTTTAATAAAACCTTATAATACCAAAATCAATCAACTCTGTCTAAATATTATAAACCTTTTGTTATACCACTGACACACAGTTCACTCCCATCTTTTCATCCGCTCATGTGAAAAGTTGACACTGCTGTTTAAATTACAATCATAACTCTACTTTTTACTGAATACTAATGAGAGATATCGTCCGCTGTGATAATTATTTCCATAGTCCAAGCCGGTAAAGAAGTAGGACCTAACCCCTGACCGACTTTCTATGCTGGACTTATTCACCCAGATCAGCGTTGATAAAGCCAGCAACTTAAGCCCAAGAACAAATTCAGCTGAAGTATCCCCATGGATCAAAGTCCTTGAGGACTGGTCACTTGCTGGTACTACCGTGAGAGAAAATATAATATGGCCTTGCTCTACTCATACCTTGTAGGTTGTACTCAACCTGAGAAGAAATCCATAAGTCCCCACGTGGCAGAAACTTTCAGGAATTCCTTCAACTAAACCAGGAAGTGGATAGCTAGGTGATCTCGGTAAACGCCCCATACAACTTCTTTATGCACGCAAGATACAATAATCCTATATATTTCTGCGGTCAAAATTCAATTTTCTCAACTAATACAAAACTTACAGCGATAATAAGGTATCAGTGGAAAGTGACTTCTTCCTATATCTTCTATAGCAGAAAAAATCGCACATCTAACATATTTAAATATAACTGAAGTAATAACATTTCTGTTATAGATAACAGAATAAAGGAATATGTCACTTTGGTACATTGGATTCTACCCACATGTTTCTCTCTTTTCCTATATGTGTTTTCTTCACTTAATTTTCATTCGTAAGCTCTTTTTTTTATTATTATTAAAATCAATTTCCATATATTAGGTTTATTAATTGTGATGAGTAAATAATGTAGCCACCTTCATTAAACATAAAGTGCTGTAGTTTGTAATTTGATTTCGAGAGTTTGTAAAGGGAGTATAAAATTAACAAATGGCTTTGTAATCAACATAGATAAACTTATCTTCCACTCCTTTTACCTTGTGTTTCTTTTGAATAATAGGTAATTGGTATATTTTTGGCGGTAAAATAGGCCCCATCTAGCTACATGACTTATTGTTTTTCAGAGTTTCGCAATGGTTGGCTGATTCGCACATCAACCAAGTCTTTTGCAGTGTATGCTGCCACGTCCACTGAAAAACAGGAGTGGATGGCACATATCAACAAGTGTATTGAGGATTTGCTTAGGAAAAGTAAGATTCTAATCCTCACTTCTTATCAAGGTCATTTTTATGTGGTTCATGTGTTTAGGTGCAGTATTAAAAAATGCTTTAAGTTGTTTTGACAATTTTTTTATATATGGATCAATAGAACTTTTAAATAATTTTTTTGTTTTTTAGGAATCCTTTTATCCCACTCCAAGAATTCCCTGAGTTGCAATTATAAAACAATTGAATTAATAAAACCCATATCAATGGTCCCCTGGGTATTTTGGAATTGTGAATTTGAAAATTTTTCTAATTACTTTTGATTTAGCAAAAAATCTTTCTATTAAATTTAGAATCTTGAATTTTTCTTAGTGCAATTGATGCTTACTAAGTGTTTAGCCCAACATAAATATTAGACAAACCTATTAACCAAACAATTCACTACGTAACTGAATGTGAATTCACATTGTATTTATTCTTCTCTCACTGTTTAGTCAATTTTAGGCTTTTATATTGAATCAATATATATATATACATTTTTCTATGTAAGATATTTCATGCCACATTTGCCAGACTAAGAAGTTAAATGTGGGCCTCAACTGAATTTTGTACCCACTTTTTCGTGTGATTTTAAAATCTACATTTTTGGCACGTCTTTACACACACCTTCTTTAGTTACCATTTATAAAGTTTGCTATAAATTGATATAATCTTGTGCTTTCATTCATAGTTTTTGTTCATATTTTGTGAAACTTGAACCGAGTCCTATCAAAATTTTTAGCGCAATGTAAATAAAATACAAATAAGTGTTAATTTTTTTAATGAAATAGGGATGTGTAAAAAAGTTTAAAAATTTAAAACTGCTTATTTTTATATCATTTAAAAAAATCATACCACATTATAATCCAATTTTATGTTTCTAATGAAAGGTTTAATATAAAGCACCCATGAAAATATATTTGGATGTTAAGACTCTCATATTAAAACAACAAAAAAATAACCCCATAATCCCTATTCATCTGGAGTGCAGCTGTTGATTTGGTGCCGACTTGTTATCAGAGAAAGAATAGTTCATTATTGATACCACCTAGCGCTATTTGTGTTCTAAAATACCTTCATATATCTTCTTTTATCTAAAAGCTTCATGCTTTTCTCCTTTCATTAACAAAACCAGTTTAATCAGTTCCTTGACATTTTAATGGACACATGATGAACAATACCTCTTTGTTATGTCTGGTCCCTCCCACACCCTCCCATCTGCCTTCTCCACCTACAAACCCTTAGGGGACGGTCAGACTGGGCGAGCGAACTCGCGAGCGACTAAAATATAAAATAGAACACATTGATTGTAATGAGAGGTGGCCAGACTGGGTGAGTGACTAAAATATAAAATGGAACACATTGGTTGTAATGAGAGATGGCCAGACTGGAGCGAGTGCGCTTGAAAGATATAACTGGTTCTATTTTTCAAGCGTACACTCTCGACCCGACACAGTCAAGTTTACAGGCGCTATGCAATATTATTGTATGTTGGTTCATTGAGTGTTAGGAAAACTTCTCATTATGACATTTTTATTGCTATGGATAGGTTTAGCACACTTGCTACTAACGGCCTTATTTAATTGGTAAGATCATAAACCATACTATTGACTTTTGGGACAGCAAAGACACAGGTTGTTGATTTTACAAAGTTTATTGAACAAATTAATTACTTTTGTTTGTCTATGCCGGTAAATAACAAAGGTAAATATCAAATATTCGACACGTCATTTAATTCTTGTCTCTCTATGTTGTGTCTGATATTTTACTTGAACTTAAAATATAACAATAAAGAATTCAAGTTGTTCTTATAATTAATAACAATGCAAAACAAAAGATAAATTTTCGCGTTACATGTCTACCAACAAAACAATGAATAAATTAATAGTTGAGCGACAATTAACCTCAACACTCCTCCTTAATTATCGCTCTACAAAGTTTTACAAATGAGCTTTTAGCAAGTGGTTTAGTCAGAATATCTGCAAGCTGACTTCTGGTTTGAACATGCTCAGGAAGTACAGTCTTACCTATATTCTGTTGAATGAATTTTCTCGGAATTTCTATGTGCTTTTTACCCTTGGTTGTCTTGCCTTCATGTGAGTTATGCAGCATAGTTATTGCTGACTTATTATCAACGTACAAGGTAGTTGGTTCATCAGTCTTCAGGATTTTCAATTCCGTGCAGATTCTTCTTGTCCAGCTGACATCATCTATCGAAGAAACAGCAGCTCTGTACTCGGCCTCAGCAGTGGAATTTGCTACCACTGGTTGCTTCTTGGAGTACCAAATTACAGGTCCTCCTCTCATCAGCAGTACTCCACTCGTTGACTTTCCTGACTCTCTGTCTCCTCCGTGATCAGAGTCTGTATAGGCCACTAGTCTTGATCCTCCATCGAATTTGATGCCATAGTTCACAGTACTCTTCAGATACATGAACACTCTTCTAATCATTTTCCAATGACTTTTCATTGGTCTGCTGCTGTACCGACTCAGATAATTGACAGCGTAGCTTATATCTGGTCTTGAGATTGTTGCCAGATAGAGCAGCGATCCGAGAGCCTCTCTGTAGGGGGTTCCCACTGGTACTGGTTTGTCGTTCTTCTGGTTTTCTTCGTCAGTCACCATCCCTTTTTCGATCGGTGTTGAAGCTGAGTTGCACTGATCAAGATTAAATCTTTTCAGGATTTTTGTGGTGTACTTTGGCTGACTTATGAAGATTCCATCCTGTTCAATTTTCAATTCCATGCCAAGGTAGGATAGCTTGTCTTGGATCTTCTTCTCGTACATGATCTCAAATTGTTCGTTGATCTTCTTCAAGACTTCGAAAATAGCGTCTTCTCTCTTGCCTATAACTAGACCATCATCGACAAATAATGAGATCATGATTGTCCTGCTCTCATTATAATATATACAAGGATCGTCATCTGTACTAGTGAATCCAATCTTCTCCAAGTGTGAAGAAATCTTCTCATTCCATTTTCTAGGTGCTTGCTTCAGACCATACAGACTTTTCCGTAGTCTGCACACTTTTTCAGATCCGTCTTCAAAGCCTTTTGGTTTATGCATATATAGCTCCTCCTCCAGGTCACCATGAAGAAATGCCGTTTTAACATCGAAGGTCACTACTTTCATCTTCTCAGCTGCTGCATGACTCAACAACAATCTAATTGATGTGTGACGAGCCACAGGACTAAAGGTATCAGTATAATCAATTCCTTCCTCTTGTTCAAATCCACGTGCCACCAGTCGAGCTTTGAATTTTCCATTCGTCTTCTCTCTCAAAACCCAGCGACAGGTGAGTGGTCTAGCATACGGTGGGCACTTCACAAGTTCCCAAGTCTTCATCCTGATCAGCGAGTCATATTCTTCTTTCATTGCATTGTACCAGTTTGTGTCTTTCAATGCCTCATCCACTGGTATGTCCTGAACTTCACCAATCATTGCATTTCCATCTCCTCTGATGTAACTCATCACATAATCAGAGAACCTTGCAGGTTTCTTCAGTGTCTTGCGATCTCTCAATACTCTCTTTTCTTGTTTAGACGATGTTGATTGTTCATCAATATCTTCGTTTGACTCTTCAATCTGTTCTTCTTGTGTTTCTTCTGCATTACTGGTCGTATCATCATGATCTGATTCTTCTGATTCCTCTTTTCTATCATCTTCTTCATCTTGATTTGTTGTTTCCTTCTTGAAACTTGATTCAACTTCTGTCTGCTTCTGGCTTCTCATCTTGGCTTCATTAAAAGTAACATTATCCGTACTAATTACTCGACGACTGTTTGGTATATACACTCTGTATCCTGTTGAATCTACATCGTATCCTACGAATATTCCTTTCTCTGACTTCTTGTCTAGTTTGTTTCTTTTTGGCTTCAGTACAAAACATTCACTTCCGAAGATCCTCATCTTGCTCACATTCATCTTACGACCAAACCAAAGCTCAGAAGGACTCTTGCCAGGTACTGAACTCGTTCCAGTCTGGTTGATCGTAAAAACTGCGTAGTTTACAGCTTCTGCCCAAAGCGTCTTACTCAAATCATTTGCGTGGATAGCTGAACGTGCAGCTTCCACTACGGTTCTCATCTCCCTCTCGATTCTACCATTCTGTTCTGGCGTATATGGATTAGTAAAGGTGTGAAAAACTCCAAGTTCCTCAAGCAGTTTCCTTGTTTCTTTGTTCTTGATTTCTAATCCGTTGTCTGATCTCAAAGCTTTGACTTTCCTGTCAAACTGATTTTCCACCAGCTTCATGAATATATTCAGTTTTGTGGCTGCTTCATTCTTTGACTTCAAGAAATAGACCGTTCTAAAATGTGAAAAGTCATCCTTGAATAACAGAAAATATTTGGCTCCTCCAATCGACGTAACTTCCATTTCACCAAGATCCACATGGATTAAGTCCAGAGGTTCTTTGGATACTTTCGTGTTGATTGGATGTGAGACTCTGTGCTGCTTGCCATAGATGCAGCCTTCACATGTATAATCTTGCCAATCATCCACATACTTGATATTGTTCTTGCTCAAAACGTTTCGAACGTACTTTACGTTCTGGTGAGCTAGTCGTTCGTGCCAGATCCTGATAGAGTCTGCAATCATACAGATTCCTTGTCCTTCCTTTCGTAGCATCATCTTGTACAAATTTCCTTCTCTCTCTGCAATGACTTTCGTGTGTTGACCATCTGAAGTAGCAATTCTAGAAGTATTTTTGTCTGCCATTTGAATGTACCCCTTGTCCAAGATCTGTCATACTGAGAAAAGATTGTAGTCCCGCTTGGGAACATAAAGTACATCTTTCAGACTCACTGGGTTCCAGTTGTTTCCATCATATGCCTCAACATCAATATCTCCGATGGCAACTCCGCCAATTCAGTTGCATCTCCAATAACAATGGTAACAGGTTCTTCAAGATTCGTCAGGTGTGAAAACCACTCTCTATGTGAAGTCATATGCTGCGATGCACCACAGTCCTGAATCCAGACGTTACGTTTATATTGTTTCTGCTTGGCGTGTTTCATCTCTGCACTTGACAAACCAATTGTCAACAAGGCTGGTCTGTTGCTGCTTGATGTTGTTTTCTTCTGATCGCTCTGTGGACAATCTTTTGCGAAATGTCCTTTTGTTCCGCATGTATTGCACGGATACAGTTTCTTGCAATGCTCAGTATATTTCGCACATGGCTTACCTCTGCAATATTTAATAACGTGTCCTTGTTTTCCACATTTATAACAAGTCACTTTGGACTTCTCTTGCTTGTTTGCCGGTTGCTGATTTGACTTCTTATGATGTTTCGATACTAGAGCACTATGTGAGGTTAGGTCCGGTGCATTTTCACCAGAACTGATTCTCTCATCCTCGATCCTCAAGCGTTCAATCAATCTCTCGACAGTTCGATCTGCTCCTGTGACGGTATCCCAGGCTGTCCTAAAATGTGCGAGCTTCTGAGGTAGTACGCTGATAATCCTGGTGATAATCCAGTTAGATCTCATCGGGTCGTTCTCACTTGCTAGTTCATCGGCAATCTGCACAACCTCCATACAATTTTCCACGGCTGACTTGTTTTCATCATAAGTGAAGCTGAAAAATTTTCTCTGCAGACCTTCTACAGTGACATCTGTCACAGTACCATACAAACTTGTCAATTTTTCTAACATTTGTCTTGACGTTGTACAATTTGCAATTTTGATCGCAATATTACTACTAACATTTAAGCCTATTAAAGTCTGAGCCTCAAGGTCCTTGTTGACCCACTCTATATCTTGCTCATCATTAGCGCCACCTGCTGGCTTTACAGTGAGACCACTTACAATATTATATAAACCTTTTGACTTTAATGTTAGAATTAATTTAAATTTCCAAGATACAAAATTGACTTTTCCTTGAGCATCTTCACTTAAAGTTTCTAAATGAATCTTACAGTGTCCATACTGACTGATTTTAATATAAATTTATCAATGTAATTAATTTAACTTGACTAGACGTGAATTAAGTCGTTCAAAATTTTCAATACAATTTGACTTGACGTTATAATACTGTTCTAATTATTATAAGTAAATATGAAACATAAAATGACGTGTCACTCGAAAAATTTCACGGCTTGTTGCTTGCTGTCGACGTGTGATGGCTTGCTGCATGCGGCGTACGACTTGCTACTTTTGGCTTACTACTTACGGCTTACTGCTCACGTCTTGCGGCTTCGACTTGTTGCTTTCGGCTTGCAAATTATTTGCTTTTCCTTGTCTTTGCTTTTGTCCACGTTGTCCTACAGCACTGTCCTGGGCCCATAACCTATTGACTTTTGGGACAGCAAAGACACAGGTTGTTGATTTTACAAAGTTTATTGAACAAATTAATTACTTTTGTTTGTCTATGCCGGTAAATAACAAAGGTAAATATCAAATATTCGACACGTCATTTAATTCTTGTCTCCTATGTTGTGTCTGATATTTTACTTGAACTTAAAATATAACAATAAAGAATTCAAGTTGTTCTTATAATTAATAACAATGCAAAACAAAAGATAAATTTTCGCGTTACATGTCTACCAACAAAACAATGAATAAATTAATAGTTGAGCGACAATTAACCTCAACACATACCTATATATATATAAAACTGATATGTTATAATCAAAGTAGGCCTTTACAAATAAGAATCACCATTAGTATGAAGAGAGGATGAGAAAACCACCACAATAAATCACTTTTAAAAAACCACCCTCAGTTCACTGAGCCAAGATTCGAACCTTTGCCTCTTGTCGACAACTATCGAGAGCTATTTGCTAATCATGCGCTCACTTGCACGCTCCCCAGTTTGGCCATCCAGTCGCTCATGCGCTCGCTTGTTAGTCTGGCCGAACCCTTAAACTACATCAGCACAAAACACATCCCAACAAGTATAAAGGAGAGTAGACAATTAGCTATTTATCACCAGACACAATACAAGGCAAAAGAAAGAAAAAATTTCAATGAGCTTAAATTGCAAACCCATAATTTCTCAAGCCCAAGCTGGAGTATCTATTTAAATGTGGCCCAAACTTGAATTCACAACTAACAGAATGTTATCTGAAAATATCTGTTTCTTTCTTTCTATAATGTTGAGATTTACATCAAAGGAATCTAATAAGGTATTTTGAGATATTTTAGACAAGTTTTATTTTCATTTAATTGCTCTGGAGAAAAATCATGATAACCTAATTGATGAAATGGGTTACTTAAATGTTGATGAGTTAACAATTTTTTTATGTGTCTTGAACTCATTCAAATACATTTGGACTCTTATTCAAAGAGGATGTTGATTAAAGTGCATTCTGAACCTATCCTTAATAATATTTCACTTTAATGTCCCAGCCAGGGTTCAAACGACAGGTTTCTCTGGAGACCCTCGAACCATTAGACATTAGCTCGGTAATGTTGTGTGTATGTACAGGTGGGAAGAAGGCTGTGGAGGTGCACGCTGCAGTGTGGGTGCCGGACTCTGAAGCTGTTGTGTGCATGCACTGCAAGAAGACTCAGTTTACTGTCCTTAATAGGAGGGTAAGTCCTTGGACAAACTCACAGGGCTGAACCTCAATTGATGTTGGAGATTTAGTTTAATATGTGTTCATGATCAAGACTGCATTTTCTACAATCTTTCTCTTGCTTATCAAAGGTTTTAATTAAAACCTCTTCCCCTAAATTTATGATTTTATTTTAAACTAAGTACAACCGGACCTCCATATATCGAAGTTGATGATTTCATAAAAAAAATTGATGTTTAAAAACAATCTTTTTTATACATGATATTGTGTAGTCTATTGAATATAGAAATATTTCCTAATCAATGCACTCTTTATGAGTGAATCTGAATCACATTATGTAAATTTATGTTTATAAAGATAATTAAAACCAAACAAAGAAAAAATTTGTTGGACTGACCTTAAAAAAAATCTAGGATTCAAATGGATTTACATTTGTGTGAAAAAATTTCTAATGTCTTGCTGCACATTAAATTTTAAACACAAACACACATTGTCGATTAGAGAGAGTGAAACAATAGCGAGCATAAACTGTTGGTTAGATATACTGAAACAAACTGAACCTGTTTTATAGAGGAAGGCTACTTGAGGAAAGGGGCGATAGGAGCGTGGAGACGATACTACCCTGCTAGGTGACCCATAGGTGTCGCAATCACCTTAACCAAAAATCTCCTTCTTCCTCTTATTCTATAATCTACATATCAAATAAAAATTGCATTGTCAGATTGCATGTCCTTATATCCTTTGAAATAATATGTATGAAAAAAGTGCATTTAGCAAAGAGATTTTGTAGTAAATAAAATGGTAGAATATTAGAAAAATGGTAGAACACAAATTAAAGTAAAAGCACTAACATGTGTTTACTATAATAGCATCGAAATATTGAAGTGTGTGTAAATGCTGTTAGTGTTTTTACTTTTATTTGTGCTCTCTCATTTTATTCATCACAAAATGTCCTTATATCCAGGTATTTTGTAACCTACCCTAAATCTAGCCCTAATTATTCAGTGTTTATTATGAAATAATATATATGTTAGGGCTCTGGGAGTACTCTGAATTTGAGCTTTGAACTGAGCTTGTCATTAAAACTTTGTATCAAGTTTTAAAGTTTTATAGGCTTGTCATTTTCGAGGTTCCTCTATATACATACAAACCAATTTTTAAAACACAGTGGTAAGGATAAGCTATTTAATTTAGATATCGGCAATTTCACTTTTAAATCATTCTGTTACTTAACAGATTGGTAAAATGAATATCAAATAAAACTAATTTTGACTGGTAAACTTATTCAATATTCACTTAATTATACATGGAACGAAACCGATTGTTAAATTAGAATCAACTTGATATTTGTAAAATGATATTAACTCAAAATGATAAATTATAAAAGAATGATGAAACATTATAGAGTTTGACAATAGTACATAAAAATATAAATTAATGTAAAAAAAACAAAGGTTATATTACATGTCAAAGACAAATTTGTGTAAATTAGTTAGAAAATTTTCTTTTTCCATTTCCCATCTTGTTCCTCCCACCTAAAATTTCCCAAAAGTCAAAAAGTCCTTCCCACAAAGGCCTATATATAAAAATAAATAATTTTTCATTTCTCCCACTGATATACAGAATGTCAACTTTTTTGTTCAAAGTGTAAATAAAGTATACCTGTACATTAGTGGTATGCAAAACTTTGACTTGGCTTAAACAAATATACTGACCTCACATCACTACAAAAAAAAAAATCCTGGTTTTGACAACCACAAATCTCTACCAACAAAAATATCGACAGCTAAACTACTAAATTTATGTTCAATTAATGCCATTCTGAGCGGTTATTTACATTACAAATTAATATTCCTATGAACAAATCTGAAATAATTGACTTTCATTTTGGGTTGGTAACTGGCTTTATCATATGCATGAATCATTACTAACAATAACTGTGAAGTAAAAATGTTTTAGAAATGACATTTTTTCAAACATAAAACAACTATCAAAAGATATTCAAAGTATTGATTCAGCTTCGGGAATACATTCAATTCAAGCTCGCTTTGAATTAAAAAAGTGGAGTTTAAACAACCCTACTGTACATGGTTGTTGTATTGTTACAGCACCACTGCCGGAAGTGTGGGGCGGTTGTCTGTGGTCCGTGTTCCAGCAAGAGACTCATGCTGCCGAACCAATCGTCCAAACCTCTCCGTGTCTGCCTCAACTGCTATGATACCTTGTCACGGGCTAAAGCCCAGCAAAATAATGTTTCCAGTCCCAACGATAATAATTCCTTCAATAAAGGTAATAAATTTAGTGATTATTCAACATTTGGTTCATTACATATAACCTGTCTCGGTGGCGTAGTTAGCTAACCCACTGGTTTTGTATTGAGCTGGACTGCCGAGGACAGGAAGATCGAGGTTCGAATTTTGGTCGGGTGAACTGGGAGTTGTGTTTCCTAAATGGTTTTCCACTCCCCCTCCACACAAATGCAGGTTCACTTCCTCTATATTCATTCTTCCCCATTCCTAACCCATTAGAGTAATTAGTACTTAAGCGTATAACCCAAATGGGTAGTAAGACGCGGTGTAAGTATTATTATTCCTTCGGTGCATGCATTTACTTTCTCATTACTAGGATGTCTAAAGCTTTGAAAAGTTTGACTTTGCTTTGAGAAAGAAAATCTCCTGTGACAAGTTCTAATCTTTGTCAATAAAAATATTAAGTCTCAAAAATACACATTATTGTTTTATTTTCTTCTGTCAATGTAGTAAATTATAAATTAATGTTCACTTGGTACAAATTGAATTGCATGTTGTGATAACCTTATTTATAATATTACTAAAGAATATGTTAAGTTTTTTTTTTTTGCAAAAACACATTTTATGGATAATAATAAAATGATAGAATAATTAGAAAATAATAGACCACAACTAAAAGTAAAAACTAGAGATAGGCCACTCGAATATTCAAACCCACCAAATCATGACAAGTATTCGAGATTCGATGATTCGGTGTTTTATTGGATTTGATGGTTGAATCTTTCACCTTATAAACAAAGCATAATTATTTTGAATTAAAAAATTAGGCCTATTTGAAAAGCACAACTTAATCCGTAATCACTATTTTGTCGAACAAAAGAGATAAGCACGAATAAAATATATACATTTTTTTAAATACTTGCTAGTTGTAGAAAATCTATTGTGCCTAATACCCTACCCTTCAAGCCCTATGGCAAACTTGGGACTCGATTGTTGTAGCACATGCTTACTTGTGAAACTTTCACCTCACGAACAATCTTGTAAATATTTTAATGAACACATTAAAACTCTTCGAAAACTGAAAATCAAAACTGGAATTACAAATACACTCAAAATGATTCAAAAATGAGGTGGCCCAATGGCTGGATAATTTTATAATAAAGGAAATTGATAAAACTAAAGAAATAGGAAAAATAAACTACTAAGAATAAGAATAAATTTGATGAAGAAATTTGATGAAGAAAGCCCACCTAGGGAAAGAGGAAAGATGTGGGAAGAATCCAATGCACAAAGGTGACATCTTCTTCCTTTCTTCTGTCTTCTATAGTAGAAGTAGTCACACACACATTTTAAACACAAATATAATAATATTTCGGCATTGTTGCCTTTATCAAACACGAAGAAGAGAGTACAAATGACACAAACAATGGATTACTCCATCTTCATGGAGTCACACACACATTTTAAACACAAATATAATAATATTTCGGCATTGTTGCCTTTATCAAACACAAAGAAGAAGAGAGTACAAATGACACAAACAATGGATTACTCCATCTTCTTTTTTTTAAGAGAAATAAGAACACATTACACACTATACAAAGTCAGCTGCCATGACGTATATTATGTTTACTCACCAAAGTGATAATTAAATAAACACGACTTAATTCTTAGTAGCAGACTTGCTTTAATTATCTACAACTATGCAAATAACCCCAATTTATTTTATATGATCCTTAAGTTAGATATTTTGTTGTGTTTCATGAAAAATAAATACTATCAACAGTTAGACAGCAATAAAACTGTTTATTTATGCCTACCGGCCTGCATATTGTATATTGATTGTTTGTTTTAAATGGAATCAGGTAATTTGATCACTTAGTAAGTGCTATCGAGTTTTAAGAATCAAATAACGATGTGCTAATTCATCATTGGCTTTTAAATTAATATCAACTAAGAAGTTATTATTTAAAACAAATATGTTATTGAAGTAATTGTAATAATATTCAAACATAGTATTGCCTAATAAAATGGGAATGAACATATTGCAAGAGTCAGAAATATGTTTGTGTCTTAAATAGAATGTATTCTCAGAAATCGATACATCGCAAGAATCGAATATATTTTTTGTTTTCTATGCAAAGATAGATAATAGATAGGGCTCTGTGAGTACTCATATTTCAAATTAAAACTTTAGCTTAAGCTTAAGCTCAAGATCGAGATCTAAAGTTTTGTAGGCTCATTATTTTCGAGCTTCTACTTGATGTATCTAATAACCAATTTTTAAAATGCAATAGTGAGCATAGTCTGTTTAATTGAGCTAATATCAGCATTTGCACTTATAAAACATTTGGTTACTTAACAAATTGTTAAAAATTAATTTCAATTTTCACATTAATAATGTAATAGAGCTTTAAACCACTTTCAACCAGTAAATTTATCCAATATTGTCGTCCATTTTGAATTATACTTGATTGAAGTTGTTCACTTGTATTGCCATGACAATGTAGTGAAAATAAAAATAGCTAAGAAGATTACTAAATAATTTAATGATTCCTTTTACTATTTTGATATGGTCTTTTTCTTAAATAATCATTTATGTTAAATTAAAAATGTAATATCAAAAATATATATTAAACGTTTTCAAACTTAAGATATTTAAAACTCGTATTAATTAATATGTTTAGTTACAAAACTAGCTTTAGTTTAGTTACTATTTAGTTATAGAATTATGTTGGTTAACCTGTTTAAAATCAAAGTTAATCTTATTTATTGAAACACATATTTTACCAAACTTACCACATTTATATTATAAAAAGCACTTACTATTTCATATTGTTAGCTAGAAATATTATTTTTAATTTTAAAGTATGAGCACCAACTTTTATAAACATTAAAAATTGAGTCAAAGTCAATTTTTCAATAAAATAATGTCTAACGAGAGCCTGTACAATGCACATGTGCATCTGTGCATAGAGGAATGGAAATAAAATGGACGACTTGATAATACATGCCCACACTAAGGAATAATAAACAAAATACGAAACACTTCAAATTTCTAATTGCTTATGATTCTTACTTTTCCTTACACAGTAAATTAAGTTAGTGAAGCATATTTTGAGGAAATATTAGCTTATTAAAACGTCAATTGTATTAACTTTAATAAAGACAGTGTAGAAACACTCTACAATAATGTAAAGTGATTGTTGAGGAAGCCAACCTGAAAAGATAGTTAGGTTAGGCCTAGTTATAAACAAACACACTTCCTTATTTCTTCTTACACTTACCACTTTTTCAAACTTCCACAGTTGCACATTGTTTTGAATTTTCGGAAATATTTATTTTTTATGTGAAAATACATCAATTAAAAAGTAATATTCCCAAAAATTAAAACCAATGTGCAACTCTGGAAACTTTAAGGAAGTGGCAGTTTTAAAGAAGTGGAAAGTGTAAAAGTTTAAGAAGACATGAAGAGAGAAGCGTGTTTATTTATATCCAGGCCTAACCTAACTATCCTTTCAGGTTGGCTTCCTTCACTATCATTACTTTACATCACTGTACAGTGTTTTTACACTATCTTGTTATACATTTACAAGCTATCATGCAATTATTCATTTTACTAAATTTGTTTTAAAATTGTTAGTGTAATTTTAATTTCCTTAAATTATTATTATTATTAGCACCCCGTCTTACTACCCGTTCGTGTTATGCGCACTTACGCTTATGTGTAGTGGTATGGTGTTTGTGGGATGAAATGGAGGTCCTACAGTTTAATGTGGAATCCGAACCATGGGGGAGTCCTGGCATTAAATGTCCTTAAAGACATAAGTGTTGAAACCATTTTAATTATTTGGTTTTTTATTAGATTTTTATTTAGGTGTTCTTGTTTTTAAATAGTGTTTTATAAGTGTTATTTCAAATTTAAAAACCGATATTTTCAATATTTATCTTTTTTTTTTCAAAAGTATTTACTGTTTATAAAAATGAGTGTTATTCATTATTTAAGAACATGTGTTTTAATATACTTTTTAAAATTTTTAAATTATGAATAAGCCTCTACTCAAACTCGGGAGATTTTAGAAATACTTGACTCTAGTTTTACTCGAATGAAAAAACCCAAGCTTGCAGACCTCTAATAATAGATAGAAAATAAAATAATAATACATACTTATGCATTATATTATATTTGGAATAAGGTACAGGAAAGGTGGATATAAACATATACAAGGGACGAACACAATATGGCTATTAGAATGAAAAGAACACAGTTCACACTTTACATTGCTGCCATCCAATGTCCTTTACCTGTCTTTGTCCTTTATGTTATTCCTTTTATATGTTCCTATTTATTTGTCCTATCATTCTTTACAATTCCCATTTTCTCCTTTTGTTTTCTAGTTTCCTCTTTTAGGAAGTTGCGTTACTCCTTTCACACTCCTCCCTGATGAGCTCTGATAGAATGAAACCTAAAATCGAAGGATTGGGCAGAAACTAGCGATTTTCTTCAAGAGGCAACCACTACCTCTTTGTCCAATGGCAGCAATGTAAAGTGTGAACTGTAAAAGCCATATTGTGTTTGTTCCCTTTTATATGTTCCTATCCACCTTTCCTATACTTACTTCAAAATATAATACTTCTATATTTTGTGTGAATGTTATAAAAGAAAACCTAAACTTATGACTGAAGAAATGTGTGACTGAATACTACCTTCTTTGTTTGTAGACTTGAAAGAGCGTAGTGGGTCTGGCGAGTCTTCTGGAGAAGATGACTCTGATGAAGATGATGACACAAACAAGTTAAATCAAGAATCAACTCATGATGAGGTAAGCTACACCATAATATATATATATTTTTAAAATCTGTCTCCAAACTAACTTCAGGATGTTTACCATTCGAGAAAATCATGGAAAACGGGAATTAGCCAGGAATTTGAAGTGATCGGGAATAAGTCAGGAATTTGGTAAATTACAACAAAAATCCGGGAAAATGTTGTTTTACTCAAAATATTGAATATAATAATCATTAAATCAGTAAATAATAATGTTATTCAAACTGTAGTTTTTGTTTGTTTGTTTGTAGCTGTGTAATATATTTTATAATTCCTAGTAAACAATGTTAATACAAATTTCAAAAGATTGTTTATTTAAATTTTAAAACTTATTATTAATAAAAAAAAAAGATTAGTAGAAAAATTAGGGGTGGAAGGGGGGGGGGGGGGAGTTAGAATGATGTGGCATACTTTTTAGTCAGGAATTTCAGGAAATGATCTGGGGGAATCAGGGAAAAAGTTGGGAATTACATTGGTCAAGTTGAATAGACACCATACCATGTATGTAACTTGTTGTTTGTGGGTAAAGAACAGGTTGATTATCCATATCATTTAAACACCTACGGTTGGAACCTTCGCAAATTTTTCAAAATTTTGAATCAGAATATTGTTAGGATTCATATTTGAGACTTAAATTTTGAATCTTAAAAAATAAGGATGGGTTTATTTTGATAAAGGAATAATTTTAAAAAAATAATTTTTTATTGAAAATTGTGATTCAAAATCACTTTTTAAATAAATGTGAATAGTTAGCAAGACTGCCATGCAGATGATGTAAACCAAGATATATATAAAGGAAAAATGGCACCAAACGCCTATTTTAAATTAAATATTGAAACGAGTATAGAGGGGTAAGATCTACACACTTACGTACCAGAAAATTGTAGGCCTCAAATTTCACAATTAAAACACAACAAAATACACAATTATGTATTTTTCCATAACTTATCTTGCTTTGTTTTTTATGTGTCTCTTCATATGACAAAGGAATATTTCTGAAATTGAAAAAAATGTGGAAGTGTGAAGAAGTGAGAAGTGTAAAAGTTTAAGAAGAGAAGAAATAAATAAAGAAGGGTGTTTGTTCATATCTAGGCCTAGCATAACTATCCTTTCAGATTGGCTTCCTTCACTATCAATTACTTTACGTTATTATGTTCCTACATTTAGAGTGATGCCATAGACCATGTAGCCACCTTACCAGGTGATAATCTCTTGACATAGGTTGTTTTTACTGGGTTTTATTGAACAACAAATAAGCAAAGTAATGTCACTATCAAAAATAATTAGTAAATATCATAATCATGAACAGTTTACAACCATAAGCTGGGTCTGTTTGGAATACAAGCCTTTCCAATGTCTCCTTCCTCCCAACCACCTCCTTTATCCCACTTAAATATCCAACTCCTTCTTTTGTATCCTCTCCTCTATTCTCTTTACATGGTTGTACCACTTAAGTCGGAATTTTCTTATTACTTACCTAATTTATGGCATTAGGAGCTTGAAAGTTCATTTCTGCACTCACAAAAGTACGCCACCCATCCCTATCATGAATTAGTTCTATCCACTCCACCTCATTACATCCTATCCTATCATGAATTAGTTCTATCCACTCCACCTTATTACACCCTATCCTTATATTGAACTAGTTCTATCTACTCCACCTCATTACATCCTATCCTATCATGAATTAGTTCTATCCACTCCACCTTATTACATCCTATCCTTATATTGAACTAGTTCTATCTACTCCACCTTATTACACCTTACCTCTATCTTGAGCTAGTTCTATCCACTCCACCTCATTACAACCTGTCCCTATCTTGAGCTAGTTCTATCCAGTCCACCTCGTTACACCATATCTCTTTAATGTCCATTCTAATTTTATCCTCCTATCTCCATCTAGGTCTTGCCAATGGTTTCTTCTTATTCTTTGTGCCAGTCAGAAGCTTTGACTTCTTTATCCTGTCTAAATATGTATAACTTAAAATAATTCTAGCATAATATATAAAAAAAAATTCATAAATTCAAAAATGACATCGGGAACTGGGAATCGAACCTGTGACCCTTGGCTTAGTGCACCAATATTCTACCACTGAGATATCCAAGATTTGTCCTGCGCTCAGTCCTCATTCATATTTTACACCGGAGTTCTGTACAATTAATTGTACAAGCGTTCACATTTCTTTCATATCAAAATGTGTTGAAATTGTATGAACTAATATCTACTATAAGTATCTGAAAATTTTCCAATAATTCAAAATTTAGAATCTAATATTCAAACCTGAAATATAAATAACTAGTAAATTGATATTTGAAAACATTAAGCACATTGTTTTATATCCTTCATTTTTTCATTTGGACAGCCTTTCCCATGCTTCCATTGACAATGCCTAGGTCATTCACAACTTTTTTCATTAAATATATTTGATCCACTAATAGCACTGATAATTCTCCATGGAAGTAATGGCATAAGGCAGAAATTCGACTTAAGGTAGGAAAATTTACCTGCAATATCAGCATCAGAACGTAGTCTTTGCACAATTTTAATTGAGGCCACTTCATTGCTGTCAAACAAATTGATATTTTTTACAACTGTGAAGTTCTCACAGTAATATTTGCATGCATCAATCTAAGTCCCCCATCTGGTTAAAATAGTAGCAGGCGACAAAGGGACGTTCGGAGCCTCCAACTTGAATGCCGCCATTCGAGATGGTGCCTTCAGAAATACGTTCTTCATGCACCCAATTAGCTGGTCAACTTCGATGAACTGCCCTCTTATCTCTTCAGCAACTCTATGACAGGCATGTGCTAGACATGTTAGGTGCACTATTTTTTTAGTACAGCGCTTTCAGAGCATTGGCAGCCTTTATCATGTAAGCATCAGTCATGGACATTGTCGTGTTGGATGCCATCGGGCCATATTAAGCTCAAGGACCCATCAAAGAGTTTGCTTATTGTAGAAAAAATTCACTTTTACTAAATGTTCACAATTGTTGAGAAAATGTTCACAAGGTCCATCTTCTTCCATCGTACCTAACACTACGTTAGCTACATATTGTCCTAGATTGTCCACCGATGACACCCAGATTTTCTTTTCAGCTACTTTTATTTCCTATCTTTTGCATGGTGTTTTCATAGCAATGACTGACATAATTTTTTCTTATTGTGGATTAATCTGGCAAAGACTTTTCAGTGTGCTTTTCTAAAAAGCAGCGCAGTTTTGGATTGTTAACTTTGTTCAAGGGAATATCAGCTAAAATTAAGGTTTCACACAATTTATCATAAAATACAGAATGTTTTGAAGACGATTTGTCCAGGGAGCATTTGCTATAACTTTTTCTCATCCTTGAATTACTGAAAATTTTGTTTGTGTTTGTTACTCTTGACACGCTGCTTCATAGTAACTTTTTTTTCCGCACCAACTCTTACGTCACAGAGTTTGCAATCTAGTATCGCGTAGAGAATATATCTTCGCCATACTCGGAAATGAAAAGTTTTTTAATTTCTGTGAGGCACTTCCTTTCACTTTAGGAATGTTGGATGTTGAAATTATGTAAACAATAGGTGCAGGTTCTGAAAAATGTTGCGAGACACTGAGCTCTGTTATTCACTTAACTTCATGCCACCACAGCTGTTACATTACCTTGAACACTGGTTCGGCTAACTGAAATTTAGGTTAATGCGGGCGTGGTGAATTGATGTTATATGTTGGCTAATATTTTATATCATTTTTGTCCTACTTTTCCTACTTTTCAGTAGGAAAGTAGGAAAAGTCCTATTTTTGAGGAAAAACTCCTAGTTTTCGACCTCCAAAAGAAAGAAACTGTTTGGTTTGTAAATGTTAAAGTGTGGATCTTCCTTTTGGCTGGTGAGTTAGAAAAACAAAATATTGTATCATAATGTTTGAATAAATTCGATGTGTGCCCGAAAGCTTATACAGTGTATTTGAAATTCAATGGTTATAAAATTGTTTTTGGAAGTATTCACAAAGAAAGGACGATAGCCCATAAGTTGTTCTTGGCTGGACTCGAAGAAGAGAAGGAGATTTGAGGTTGAGTGAAAGAAACAAGAGCAAGAAGATAAAGAGAAAATAAAAAACCAAAGTGAAGCATTTCAAGCAAATAAGAAAGTTTTGGAAAAGAAATCCTTGGGAGCTAAAGAGGCAATGCAAAAAAGAGAACCTGTTGGAAAAGCAAGAATCAGAAGCTAAAGACGAAGTTAAATCTTATAAGTAATTAATGGCAGAAGCGAATGAAAGGATTAATAATGCTATGAAACTCAAATGATCGAAAAGGTTTGCAAATAGCTCAAACTATGCCAGAAGCTCCGGGCATAAAATTGGAAGTAAGTGACTGTGCTTATGAGAAAATAAGAAACAAACAAAATCATAATAAAAAGAGAAAGACAACAATGTTAGACTACTTTGGGGTAAGTCAATATGAATCAACGAAACCCAAAAACAACTGAGTGAGTGATTCATTTTTTATTTAATTGTTTGCATATAACAAAATGGGGGCGGAGATAAAAGGAGGGAGGAGGATTGTTTGCAAGGGGTTGATGATGGCTGAGCATTCATCCTTTCTTCTTTTATAAAATACTTTTTCCTATTCCTACTACAGGCCCAATAATATAAAAACATAGTTTTTAATAAATTTATTGGTGACCTGGCGGTCTAGGGGTAAGGTGTCGGACTTCTGTTCTGGGGGTCCAGGGCTCAATCCTCGGTCCCGGTACAGATTTATCTTATTGCCAAACCCTTCCTTCACCTCTGACAAGACATCTTGTGAATGTGGAGAATGCCAGGCCTCCACCGTGGTTCGGATTCCACGTTAAACTGATGATCCTCCATTTCATCTCACAATCACCCTACCATTACACATTAGCGTAAGTGTGTATAACTGGAACACATAGTAAGACACGGTGCTAATAATAATAATAAAAAAATTTATTTTGGCACTATGAGGTGAATATAGTGTTTTTAAAATGTCCTACTTTTCCTACTTTTTGACACCCAAAATATGCTATGAGGCCTGTTAAAGGTATAAGAAATCAGAAGGGCAAATACAGTAAAACTTTCATAGTTAAAAGAGTAACACGCAATGCTGCTACAGGAGATAATGTAACATTTGACACTAAAGTGAAACTTATAATAGAGAAGAAAAGAATGTACATTGAGCATACAAAATTTAATTTGCTTTTAAAATCTCAATACAAAAAACAATTTTCTAGAAATCACTTTATATAGTATTAAAAAATTACATAATTTTTTGAAAATAAAAAATAAATGAAGGGGATGATTTGTTTTTTCACACCCAGTTGTTTTTTGCTACAGTCTTGGGAGTGGCGGGTCGCATACTATATCACAGTCCTAATGTCGTCTTGGTCAATCAGTCTTAATGCAGACATCTTTCATCCATCTTACAGATGTAGGTGTGTGTGTGTGTGTGTGCTGTTTGAAGTGTGCAGTGACTCAGACTAACTAACTCTCCGCATGTTCTTGGAGTTGCCCTCTAGTTCCCATTTCAAATTTCTCAACAGTTTCATGCTCCTATACTTGTCACTCAAACCCATGGATTCTTTTACCATACTTGACTTTCTATTATGTAACTAAATATTTTTCTTACTTTTCATATTTTTGTTTGCTCATACTAGATAGTCTTCTTTGTAAATTTACTCATTCTTGCTTTAACTCTGTTTTGATTGCTTTCAAACTTATTCCAAGATTTCAATTCTAGGTTTATATGCAAACCCAAAAACTATTATTTGAAACATTAAAATTTGTTGTTTTCCTCAACTAGATTTTATTTATTCATGTTTTCATGAGTTCAATATATGAAAATCAGTAGGGATGGTTTACTCATATATATAAAATATTAGCCACAGAAAATTTGATATTTGATAATTTAACATACTCCCAAGTTTGTTGTGTGTGTGTATATATAAAATACATTTTAGAATTGATGTGTATGAAATAAAAATTGTCAAGAAAAAAAACATCATGAGAAAAGCTAAAGCTAATCTTTTGTCCCTAACAGGTTTTCTATTAGACAAAATGAAAACTTTAATTTGATTAAAGTGAGGTCCAACCCATATCTAAAATAACTATTGGAACTTTAAGAATATTACTTGTTTTTTTTTTTTTAGATAAACTTTTTTCAAACCACCTTATAGAATATTCTTTTAAATTGAAAAATGTCACCTGGACACAAGAATCGAACTCAAGGCCTTTGGCTTAGTATGCCAATACTCTCACCACTTAGCTACTTAGGAATCGTCCCGTGCCCAGGGTCATTCTTCACTTATATTTTAAGGCATAGTCTTTGGGGTATGTGCAGAAATTGTCGGTCGATGTGTGATCAATTAAGATTATGAACAATCAGATAATGCAGCAACCATCGACTCTGTAGTTTACTTATAAAAGTCAATTTCATGAACAAACTACAAACTCCATGACTTATTAGAAAAATTAGCAACAAATATTTTGAAAGATTGCACACTATTACCAAATACTAAATTATTTAGAATAATTACTACAGTAATGGGTTGATAACATTTTTGTGTGAAATTCAAATTCAATATTAATTTGGTCAATTACTTTTCAGTCTAGTAGTAAATAGCTTTAATTGTTTTTTTTATCAATAAGTATTTAATTTCTATTTTTTATTTTCAGATCTCAGAAAGGTAAGACTTGGTGTATGATTACTATTTTGTATTCTAACTTTGTGAAAATCAGGAAGCAACGCACCTTGCAATACAATCTAGGGGTCTGTGAGCTCAAGGTTTTTCATTCGGGTTGAGCTAAAGTGAGCAAGAGCTTCAGAAAACGTTCCAAGTGTTGAGTTTAGATATATGCTATTAAAACTTTAAAATAACTTGTTTCTTAAAAATCTATAAAATTATGATCTGGGCTTATTTTAGATAAGTTTAACTTTTAAATAACCAATTTATTAAGAAGTGAAGAATAATTTATGATTCATTTGATATTTCTTGGAACTACAATTTTAAAACATTTTCCATAAAAATGGGTTTGAATGTGTGAACAACCATCATTCACTTCCCTTCCCATCTGAAGGACATGTTTACTTGATGCTGACCTTGACACTATTCCAGAAAGATTCAAACATCTTCATCTTAGATAAAGAAATTCAAATAGTATTTTTTAAGATGCATATAGTGCAAAGTTTCACTAAAGTTTACTTGATACAGTCTTGCACTAAGTGTACCTGATATAGTCTTGCATTAAGGGGTTGCACCTACCACCCTCTATTCAACATCTTGTTGAAGCTCTAAATTAAGAACCCAAGTATTTATTTAAGGCTTAATTTGGGCTCAAATATTGAGTACTTGCAGATCCATAGTAATAGTGAACTGCACCTAAGATTCTTTTTATTAGATACTAAGAAACTTGAAAACAAAAAGTATCTTAGATATCTCACCTTCATATTGTAAATGCAGGCAAATGTATAGAAAGTTGTTAAAACTAAAACCAAATCTCACCGATTTTATATTTGCTAACACGTTATTTGACTTTATTAAACTTAGGTAATATTTGATACAAATAGAGTTTTGAGTGTGTCAAAGTTGAATCAAACAAGTGGTGATCTTTGACTATGGATTTTATTATCATTATAATATATGAATTAGTAATTTAGATTTAATTTCCGGTATTATTAATATACACTATACTGCTGATTTATTTGAATATACTGCCATGGAAAATTTTATCTTTGACATCAACATTATGATTGGCATGGCCATCATTGAGATTTATGATTATTAACATTTTCACCTCACCCAAACATAGTCACAGATATTGAATAAATTTGTCTGGTGGTTGATGATGATGATGATGATACCAATGTAACACAACTCACATCAGTTATATCAATAGTCAAAACCCACTTCAGTGGTCGTATGGTCTTAGGCGTCACTCTTGAATAGACTAGACTGCCAATGATGGACAGATAAAAGTTTGAACTGAGGGTGGTATTTACTAAATGGTTTTCCAATATCTCTCCATGCAAATGTGGGTACACTTCCTCTAAATTCAACCTTACTCATCTGTTAACACATTAGCTTAATTAGTACATTATGTTTACCTATTAAAATCATATAAGGTTTACTACCCTTGATCACTGGTAGCAGCATACTACAGTCCAATTTTCATAAGAAGGGCTTTCTTTATCTAACAGCTCAGGCCTCCACCGTGGTTCGGATTCCACGTTAAACTGTAGGTCCTTCATTTCATCTCGCAATCACCCTACCATTACACATTAGCGTAAGTGCGTATAACCCGAACGGGTAGTAAGACGCGGTGCTAATAATAATAATCTAACAGCTAGAAAGATCACAAAATCTAGTTTTATATATTCATACATAAAGTAATGTTATATTTGCAGCTGTCACTTTTGATATATATTATTAATTACGTACCTATTAACACTAATAAAGTCACACAAGAATTGTGTATTTTCCCTTCCCATAAAAATTAGATATCAGCAGTAATATCTACACTAACTGATAATTTGGTCCATAAGAAATGTAAATAAATGTCCTTTAAAAATGGAAATGAATTTTAACTTGCCTTGGGTGTACAATCGAGTTTTGAAATATATATAATATTATGTTATAAAATAAACATTGTTAGGCTCTTATAAAAATTTCATTGCCATATAAAAAATACAATTAAATTTATAATGAAGTCTCAAATGATTTATAAATAAATAAATGCATACAATTTGTTTTTATAGTAATAATTTGTAGCGAGGTTTCCAAAAAGGTTTATTTTATAACAAAAATTGATGAATGTTGTGCAAAAAATTATTTATAAAAAAAAGTTGAAATTATTCAAAACTTTCTTTTGAGGTGAGGGAGGGAATAGGGCTAACTAGAGCAGTTAAATAATTATTGACTATTTCTTTACATCATGCAAGAACATGGTGAAGAGCGTTTAGTGGCCATGTTTTCACTTCACACTAATGAATTGGTGGATCTTAAAAATGCCAATGGAATAAAGTAAAACCTACAAAAAATATGTTGACTTTGTACATTATCATTATTAGCAACGCGTCTTACTACCCATTCGAGTTGTACACACTTACGCTGTTGTGTATTGGTAGGGTGATTGTGAGATAAAATGGAGGAGCTACAGTTTAATGTGGGATCCGAACCACGGTGGAGGCCTGGCATTAAGACGTTTTACAAATGTGTTATCTACATACTTAACTAATCACACTGTTCCCTTACGTGGTAGGCAAGAAACTGTGCATATAGCTCAAAAAACAACAACTCCTTTACTTAATTTATTCTCACTAACTTCCTCCACACGTCCCTATCCTTGCATACTCCCTTCGCTTTAAACAATATCCATACACAGTCTCATACATGCTCTCTTATTCTTAAAACTCTTAAATGTTTTGTCTACAACATTTAACCATGTCTTACATGGTCTACCCCTTCCTTTTGATCCACACACACACACTATACTTTCTTTATTTGCTTTGCCACTCGATCCCTACTCACTCTCAACATGCCAAACCAACGTAAGACACTTCCTTCACATTGAGCTATTGGATTCCCTTTCAAACCACACTCCTTCAGCACCCATTCATTACTGACTCTTTCCATACGAGTTTACCCACATACATTTCTTATATATCTCATTCCAACCACATTCACCTTGCACTTGTGTTTCTCCTGACAAACCCACGCTTTAAATCCATAAAACCATGTTGGCGTCAATATACTCCTTATATATTTGCATTTAAGTAAGTGATTGAGAAATCTACATCAGTGAAGAATAAAGTTTATTGTGCATGCGTTGATCTGGAGAAAGCGTATGATAGGGGAAATAGGATATGTAATGGAATGTTCTGAGAGATTATGGTGTGGATGCATGGTTAGTAAAGACAATTAAGTTGCTATATGATGGAAATAAAGCATGCGTTAGAGTATATGGAACTCTTAGTGAATGTTTTAACACTGAATAGGGTGTTAGACTTGGTTGTGCTATGTCTCCATGCTTGTTTAATATATTCATGGATAAGTGTATGAGGGATGTTTGTGAGGACGCAGTTTGTGTACAATTGAACAATGTGAATGTGAGGGTGCTTTTATATGCAGATGATACCGAATGATGAGAATAAAAATGACTTGCTGCATTAAATTGTTTGATTGTGGCAACAGGCAGAATGGATCTTCGTATAAATGTCTCCAAAACTAAGGTGATAGTTTTTGATAAGGATGGCTCAGGAAATGATTGTCATCTTTCTACAATTGGAAAACTGTTAGAATAAGTGAATGCTTTTGTGTATCTGGGCAAATTTTTTGTAAAAATGGGCTATCTAGAAGTGGCTTAATCAGTCTAAAGAAATGGATGAAAATAAAGTTTAAAAACTCCACCAGTATGTGTCTGAATAAAGACTGAAAAACCATTCATGGTTTACTTTTTTGGCATTTGACTGATCTGGGAGGTCACAGCTCAAGTCCACTAGCATCGAGCTACTTCTTTCATTTAAATAAAACACTACTCACTCATTTAATATTTACTCATGTTATTTTTCGGCGCATAACATATTTTAATAAAACTATCACTACATTAACAGATGTAAAACCAATTAGGTCACTGTGTGTTTTGCACCGAAAGCTATGAAATAGATGAATTTCTTTTTTGACATTCTTTTTGTGTTTCAGCCTTGATACACACTGCCATTCAAACAAGCATGATTAGCTAAAATAAACTCTCCCAGTCGGGTACCCGTCATTTGGCCTAAAGTGTAGGCTAAACGCCTTTAGGCCAAACGCCTTTAGGCCAAAGGCCTTTTAGGCCAAAGGCCTTTTTGTAAAGTTAATTTTTAGACCATTTATTAAAATATGTTTTGCTGTCTCCGGAAACATTCGTTAAGATTTGAAGTGATGCTAATAGATGGCGAGGTGTGTAGTGTTTAGTTAAATAGTATATACTACCGTTTCAAAATATATGTCTTTTCTCAATTTACTACTTCCCAAGGTATAGCAGCACGTCCATTAACCTGTAGTACCACTTTTGTATGTTGAACTTTTTACATTGCCAAGGTTTTGTACTAATTTTTGACAAGCCATCTTGTTAATGTGGGGAGTGCCAGGCCAACACCTTGGTTCGGATTCCCCGTTAAACTGTAGGTCCTTCATTTCATCTCACAATCACCCTACCACTACACATTAGCGTAAGTGCGTATAACCCGAACGGGTAGTAAGACGTGGTGCTAATAATAATAATTTTTGTACCGTTTGTACCAGAAATAAAAAGTTTTGTACCCGTACCGTTTTTTATTAATTAATTTTGAATTTTGAATATATTTTTTTTAAGTGCCAAAGTATATTTTATCAGTCTTTCTAAGTATATTTGTTTATTAATTTTGCTAAATGAATTAATCAATCATTCATTTTTTTATAATCATATTAACTTACTCGAGTTTGCCCACGGCTTCGCTCATATTTAAGTTGGGTAAATTATCTTATTTTTAGCAAATCATCTAAACCAGGTTTCCTCAAATTCTATACTCTTGAGCCTTATATGATCATAAAATTAATTGTTAAGACTCTTATTCTTAGAATAAAATAACTTTTTAACGTTAAAATACAAAAATGAGACATTAAAAATTTAATTGATTTAATTATTTTCTGATAAGAGCTTTGTAGAAGTTTATAAAAATAGTAAGGTTTTGTAAGATATTTATTAATTTTATTGTTATAGGCCAAACAGAATATTAATTTTTTAGTCAATCAAAATTTAGGCAAGTCGAAAGAAGTGAGAAATTGGTTCACACCTCATCTGAAATCCCTTCGCGCCTCGCAGTTTGAGAAACCCTGATCTAAACTACCAAAAATACAATTTCAGACACGTATGAGGCGAAAACTTTGTATGTTGATGAAGCCACAAATTAACTACTACCTATAAGAAGTAAAATCTATTTTATAAATATATATATATAAAATCTATTTTATATATATATGCAGTCTTTGCATCAATATTTGCTCGCTTACGCAGAGACATTGTTGAAATGAACACACCAAAAGAAATAGTTTAAATTTACTAACTAAATATAAATTAATTTGAAAGAATCACTCTAGTACTAAGCAACTAGCTTATCAAATAAATTGTTCTGCTAGTAATTGTTTCTATTGGTTTTTGAAAATTTTCCCTTCTCCTCCCCAATCATAATTTCTCTAACTCCCATTTAAACACACAGTTTTAAGAATACTTTCTTTATCTATAGTTGTTCTTCTAACTGCCAGCCAAATTTCAATTTTAAACTATAGATAAAAGGTTTTTTATAACTCCCCCCCTTGATTTCATGGAGTTACATTTTAAAATGCTCAAACTTATTAGTTATTTGGAGTGGTGCATTTACGGGCATGCCAAAATTCAATTTTTAACGACACTGCACTGAGATGTAGTAGTTTCTATTATTTTGTAGATTTTGGACCCCTTATTCCCCAACCCACTTTGAGAAATTTATAGTCTAATGTTATTTTGGCTATCTGGGATTTGATTTATCTTTATTTATCTGTCAAAATTTTATTTTTTTTCCTAATCTCAAAAAGTGTTTTTCTCTATTATACTCCATCACCACTTTTTCTCAGAATGCAATTTTAAATAATAATAATAATAATTATTATTATTATGTAAAATGTATATTTGTATTGTTTCCCGTACCTAATTAATAAATTTAAATTCTTTACAATACAGAGAAGCAATTAAATATATTAGTTTTTGAAAAATGTTGACCTCCAAGCTCCCCTTCCTCCTGCAATCACTCAACTCACTGAGAAATTTCAAAATTTTAAGGTTTATTTGGTCATCTTGATGGGTCCTTTCCTTATACTAAGGCTACTAGAGTTGTAGGGAAGGTTCGTTCACTTTACCGGCCAGCATTCAGCTCTACCCTAACACGCAGCGCTGCTGTAACGTCTGCTCGTGAACTAGCCAAGCTTGCTTCTGTTCGGATCATGTGACGTGTAGTGCAGCACTTTTTTTTAAATTATTTATTCAGCACCACGTCTTACTACCCGTTCGGGTTATACGCCTAAGTACTAATTAAACTAATGGATTAGGAATTGGGAAGGTTGAATTAGTGGAAGTGAACCCGCATTTGCGTGGAGGAAGAGTGGAAAACCATTGAGGAAAAACACCCCCAGTTCACCCACCGAGATTCAAACCTCGATCTCCCCATCCTCAGCAGTAGATCTCAACGACTAGCGTGTTAGCTATCTACGCCACCGAGGTGGGTTCGCTCGTTACTAACTTCTTATTTATGTCAGTATGCTTCCAAAGTCAATGTGAATAGTAAATGTTTGTATGTTTTTGTAAGCTTTCTTATTATTTATGCGTGAAGGGTTATGAAAAGTGTCATACCGGTACTAAGAAAATGCCAGGTAAGCGTTGTATCGTTGCCATATGCAATAAAAGTAATCTAAGAGATATGGTGTTATACACCTTGACTTCCCTAAAGATTCTGATGTCAATGAAGATGTATTCCCCTCTGAACGAGATGGAAAATGGAGTCATGATTCATATTTTATTTGCTCAGAATATTTTTTCACCTAAATGAATATGAACAAGACCTTCAGCCCTAACTGCTGTAATTTCCTTAAAAAAGCAAATTAAAATCGCCCTTATTTGTGATGTCTCCGAAAATGTTATCCAAGCGGAAAATATATCACCCGTGAATCTAGGCATTGTATTAGATTTACGAAACAAATAGTAAGTGGTTTCATGGCGGGTAAACATGTCACCCCCAATAGTTTTACTTTATGGAAAAGTCCCCTTCTATAGTGAATTTAATTATTTGTTTAAATAGTTTACTTAACTGCAAGATTTCACATATGCATTTTATAACCTTATTAACCAAATCGATCTTGCTTCATTAATGTGGACAGTAGTCTGGAAGAGAAATCTCCCCATGCAAGGTGGATATAGTTTTATGTTATCCGTGCCATCTTAAAACATACTTTAGAAACATTATTTCTAAATTTAATAAATCACGTGGCTGTATGACACACATAAATAATGTTTTGTACAAGAACATAGTTTATTGTAGGTACATGAACAAATGTATATAGTACGCAAGTTAATGAAAGAAATTAAGGTATTTGGTGACGTAAGTGTTCACTTAAATTATGTGTTAACTTTTCAATATAAATTTAATAACCCTCTTGTAAGTAGGCCTATTCATAAACCAATTTGTAGTATTTGTGAAAATCTTGAATTTATATTAATGTTCAACTGAGTGTGGGCCAAACTATATATTTAAAGGGTAATATTAGATTCAGGGTACATTTGTGTTATATAAAGTTGGTAATAATATATGCCCCCCTCAAAGTTGGAGATGTGTGTCCTCCACCTATATCCCCACTGCCCCCCCCCCCCCCCCTCAGTTGGAAATAAAGTTGTCCTCTAAGATTGAAGTTCAAATCCCACCGGGTGTAACAAGGGTATTTTTCCCTTAAAATGGTACCCCACTCTCAATATACGCAAATGTAGGTACATTCAATCTAAAATGTCACATTCCTCATTCCTGGTTCATTAGGGTAAATTGATGTATGTGACAACTCAAACGGGTAGTAAGTCACAATGGAAAAAAAAAACCCATTGTGATGACTATCAAGAGTATCGGCGAAGCTTTATTAGTGTTGGGCGAGGTAGTTGTAAAAACACTAATTTTAAGGAGTTTTTAGGTGATTGACTCCAAGCCAGTGGAAAATATTTGAAAATGGAATGCCACTAAAAGCTATTTGGGGTGTTCCCTTAAGCATTTAGAAATAATAATAGATTGTTATAGAATCTTTTTGAAGTTTTGCAAACCATCTTCCAGCTTCAAATTCAAGTATATCAGAGGGAAAGTTTAACAAAACTGGAGGAAGGCACATTTCGATGGGGGGAGAAAAAAATTTGGTAATTACCCCCCTATCAACCCTTCCCTCTTTCCCATTTCACCTCAATGAGGTGACACTCGATATAAAACTAGTGACAGACACACTGTAGAATGTAGATTATTCCTCAGAGTCTGACAAACTAACTTAAATCTAGAACAAATACAACATCCTCAGCCCCCTGACAGTTAATTCATCATTGTGAAAGGGGAAAAAGCACAGTCAACCAATGATACGTTTTTCGGACATTCCGGGAATCGAAACCCGGGACATTTAGCTCATATACAAACACGCTACCAACTGAGATAAAGTGTCGGACTGTGTATTGAAATCAACATTTAGTACGGTTTATGTGTTGTTAGCAAAATAATTCTATATTTACGTGATAAAAAAATCACCACCTCTGTACACAAATAAAAAACTGGTACGTTTGGTATTAACGCTGTAAGCTACCTGGTCTCATAAGTCATCACACTCAAAATATAACTTGTTTTTGAGTGACGCGGAGGTCGGGGTGTAGTGTAGTTCTTCTTTTAATATTCATTCAAGTATTAAATTATAAAAGACTTGTGAGATTTAAATGTACTTATTGAATGATCATAATACTAGTGTAAATATTTTTATGAGAGTTTGGCCATTCATTTTTTTCTGGTACAAAGGCTCCTTCGGTTAAAAATGTGAGAAACCCCTGGTCTAAGTCAATATATGTTAATGTGTTGAATAACACGCTCTGGTAGCTTTGTCAGTTCGAAGTACTTTAGTATTAATTTTAACCGAAATTGGGGTGGGTGCGAGTGATTCTGAAGTCTCTATAAGCGAGGTCCTCGGTGTAATAACCCATATCTTGTGTTAAGAGAGACTTAAAAACTAAAACGAACTTAATTACCAGAATGGTGGCTACTAGTTAATACATTTTCTTGTATACAATATATGGAAGCTATTATGGTTGTGCTTTTTTCAAATGAGAATATAAGTGGCACTTTTATATGTGTGTGTTTTGAATATAAAGTCATAAACCAAGTCTTAAAAAGGAGCCTATGTTATACGACTCATCTTCTGTGTCTAATGTTTTAGTTATAAAGTAAATAATTTGTTTGTATTGAAATTTAGGGTTTATGGGGGAAGGTGCCCTGTTTACTCACCCCATTGAGTGTGCCACTGGTTCTAAGTAAACGCTTAGTGAGAGGTCATTTTATCATATATGTAATTAATTTATAAAATATGATAGTTATTAAAATGGTTTTTATGAACTTATAATGCCCTTTTTCTCGTCAAGTGAAAAAATCAAAAGTATATCCATTAGCTTTTATTTAATTAAAGGGTACTAAACTTTTAGTTCAAAAACCCTTTAAAAAAGTTTTAGATTATATATAATGTTAATAAATGAAACTTTTTGAGCCAGTGTGTTAAAGGAGTCCTCATTTTATATTATTAAGTCAATAATTGTAAGTATAGTATTTATCTTAAAGATGTTAAATAAAGTTTAAATGTAATTATAATTATACAAAAATGTACATTTGTTTATATTTGAAATTTGATGTTTTTTTCACTGTCTAAAATATGTTTTTCAAGTAAATGAGTAAAGCTCTAGTAGTGTTTTTTTTTCATTGTATCTTCACGCCAGTCAATGCTTTCCACATTTAAATAGCAATTAGAGAAGGTAGGTATGAAGAAGATAGAATTATAGAAGTGCCCTCGTTTGCGTGAAAAACGGGAAAATCATTTAGGAAAAAATTACCTTAAGTACACCGTGTAATTGAGCAGGCGCGCGGCATGCACATTTTTGTCCTCGATTCATTATTTTATAGTAAAAATCTTTCTTTCAAAAATGAAATGAAATACATATTTAAAAAAATTAGATATTACTAAACTTTACACAAAAATAACAAATCAATACATTATTTAATCTATATAAAGCAAAGGATGAAGCAAGACAGAGGTACCCGCCAACAACTCGTGAAACTCAAAACAAATAATGTTATGGGTTTGAAAAAGAACCAAAGGAAAGTTGCCGGGGAACAATGAATTTTTGTTATGTTTACTTCAAGGTCGTTTGCTATTATTAGGAATGGAGGGAGGAAAGGACTGCTGCCTAATCCCACCCTTCAAAGTCTCTTGTAGAGTGCGACGGAGAAGAGAGAAAGAGAAGATTTAGCCTGTTTGCCACGTAACTCAAGTTGGCCCACCACATTGCTGAAAAAAAACCTTTTTGTCTAATCGTTTTTTGCTCTATTTGTGCTCATATGTGCCCGAAAACATGAACATTTGTGCTGTGAAACTGGCCAATTTAGAAAATATTTAATGTGGTGGGCCAACTTGAGCTCAAGCTAGCCCACCCACATATTGAAAAAACACAACATAACAAAAATTTATTTAAGTCAATCCATTGTGCTCCATTTTGCTCATATGTGCGCGAAAATGAACATTTGTGCTTTAAAATTAGAAAATCTAAAGAACAATTAATGTGGCGGGCTAACTTGAGTCTTCCTTTATAACATAACCTGTAGAAAAATTGAATTCAAGCTGGCCCGCCACATTTTTAAAATATCAATTAACAAAATTCTGTTTTCACCATTCGTTTTTTTTTTTTTTTTCGTTTGTGCCATATGTGCCCAAAAAATGTGTATTTTGTGCTCTATAATTAGAAAATCTAGAAAACAGTTAATGTGGTGGGCTAGCTTGAGCTCTAGTTGGATCGCCTTCATTAAATTTATCTAAAAGGCCTAGATTCACAGCCCTAACGTTAATTTTCGGGCCATATGAGCACAAACTAAGAACAAACGAATGGTAAATACAAATTTTGTTACATTGATTTTTTAAAAATGGGCGGCCAGCTTGAACTATATTTTTCTACGTTTATATATAGGGAAGGTTCAAGTTAGCCCGCCACATTAAATGTTCTCTAGATTTTCTAATTTTAAAGCCAAATGTTCATTTTCGGGCACATATGAGCCAAATGGAAAACACAATATTGATTTTAAATAATAAATTTGTTATGTTGTGTTTTTCAAATGTGGCGGGTAGCTTGAGCTCAAGTTGGCCCACCACATTAAAATTTTCTAAAATGGCCAGTTTAACAGCCAAATTCATGTTCCCGGCACATATAGTATAATAGAGCACAAACGATTAGCAAAAAAAGATTTTTTTTGGGCAATGTGGCGGGCCAACTTGAGTCACGTCGGGTTTGCCTTAGGCTATAAGAGTGTCACTTTTTAGAATGGGAGAACCAAGCGATCCTAGCGGTGAGTATTTTACTAACCAAAGCTCGTCAGATTTATCCCTTTCTGGCCTCTGCTGCAGCCATTGGCATTTCGGAGGTCTTTTTGCTTACATCTTACGTTTTTTTTTTGCCCTAGGAAGTTATCATCCTGTAAGGCACAACATTTGTATTTTTATTTTTATGAAGACTTAAAAAAGACCAACGACAATTCCATAAAATCTTTTGTATTTTTTTCACATGTTGAAATAATTCCTGAGAAGCTTTGCAATTTACTAGGAGGGAAAATTAGTATATATTTTTTAAACAAAGGACCTATTGTGTTAACATAGCCCTGTTTTTAAATAATTACACCGTAGTAAAAAGTTACATTTTTTGAAAAAAATAACTACTAATTTTATATAATAATAGTTATATAATTCTAACAATAAAAAATGAGTTAAAGGATCTAGAAAAACCTAATTTAAGTTTTTATATAAAATATATATATTTTTATATATTACCATTGTAATATTTACTGGCAAAATTTATTTAATGCGTTTACATTATTTTATATATTAATTATTAATACAATAGATAAAAAAAAATAAGTTCATATTATTCATAGCGCAAAAAAAAATGGGCCCTCAATTCCACAAAATTTAAGTGGGTGGGTTGAATTTTTGGTTTTCCCCTTTCATTTTTGCCTTTCGGAAAAGTTGTCAAAAGTCTCCCTAATTTGAATGTACCATAAATTTTACCGAGCATAAACGATGTGAGAATAGGAATTTTTTTATTGTTTTTCGTTAACCTTTATGACCTGAAGATTTATTAACAAGGAAATAATTCGGAAATCTAAATATAAAAAAGGTATATAGTGTTTTTGTGAACTTTTGATCTAGTTGTATGAGGATATTTTTCAATTTTTTAAAAAATTTGAAATACCTTTCAACAGTTGTGCTATCTTTTATTCAGATGAAACACTAACCGTACCTTTTTACTTTCCAAAATAACCCGAAGGTTTTAAATTTAACCATTTAAAGGCCAAAAAGACTTTAGGGCCCAACGCCTTTTAGGCCAAAACGCCTTTAGGCCAAACGCCTTTTAGGCCAAACGCCTTTTAGGCCAAACGCCTTTTAGGCCAAAAAGGCCTTTTAGGCCAAACGCCTTTTAGGCCAAACGCCTTTTAGGCCAAAAGCTTTTAGGCAAAAAATACTTTTGGTTTCCCTTTTTAGGCCAAATGCCTTTAGGCCAAATCCTTTTAGGCAAATGCCTTTTAGGCCAACTGCCTTTTAGGGGCCAACTGCCGCGTCCCCCCCCAGTCGAGTAGGGTTATTTTTTGGGGTTTGATACTACTGGTTTTAAATGTTGTTTTGTTTGTGTTGTTAACAGTAATTGCATGTCAAGTCCCAAAAATCTCATCTCTCTGTGAAATTATGCTATGCTTTTATATTTTTTTTTTAGCAAAGGTTCCCATTGTTTTTCAGCCAACCCCTTTTAGGGGTGTCTGAAGGGGGGGCCGAAGAACCAAACCCCCCAATAATTGGAGTGGTCTTTATTTTGACATCGGCTGGAATTTTCAGTTACGTGACGCAGCTTATTATCAACGCCGCATCACACTGTTACATGTCTGTTGTGTGATCTTTGTTGAGTCAGCAGTTTTTTTCTTCGAACAGATCGAAGCAACTAAATGGTGTCATACAATCTTTTATTTTTTTTTATAAATGCAGAAAAAAAACCTTGAACTGGTTTGTTTGTACATTGTAGAAAAACTTTTGTATGACAAACAAATAACACACATAATTTTTTTGATAAAAAAAGCACTTTTTTTGGCCAAACATATATTAATTTAAATTTGCTCAAAAGGGAGATTTTGTATACATTTTGGTAAAAACATTGTTTTTGAAGCTCTCACATTGATTGCTTTTGTTTAATATTTGAGAATCTCTAAGAAAAAATCCCTATTAATTATTAAATTATGTTTATTAAACTTTTAAATTTAATTGAAGGAGTTTAATGTTAAGATTATTTGTATAAAAAAAGGGCGGGGTTGGGCCCATTTGGAATTTATTCAATCATAAAGTAATAATATTTCGGCCAGTTTTAAAATGCGGCATTTTTAAAAAATGTAAATAATAATATGTTTAATAAGACTTGCCAATTTTCTTCTGTCGAAGGCTCTATTTTGCAGAGAAATAATTTGTTTTTTGGTATTCTAAACGTTTTCAATTGATCAATTTTTATAGCATGCCGAATGGGTGAATTTGCTTTGTATTAAACTATTAATTTGTTTTTTCACATGCACACATTTATTGAATGGAAATGTCTTTTTAATCCAATTTTTGTACACCATTTATATTTCTAAAAGGATTATCTTGCATTATTTTTTGTATACCTAAACAATCTTTTAAATATAAAATAACCGATTTTGTTCATAGCACTCATAAAAATATTAGATTTGGAACATTGAACTTATAGGACTTATTGGTTTACATGCTAAAAAAAAGGCCAAAAAATACTACCCATACAGTAATATTAGAAATCAAATGTTTGTCAACAATTTATACTATTGATTATTTGTAAAAAAATTTTTGTCTTTAAGATTTATTCTGCGCATATTTTAAACTTTTTCATGTTTTTTTCAATTTTTCAGCATATTTTTAACACATAAATATGTTTCCATTGTTTTGAACATGGGTTGGAAGTAAAATGTATTACAAGTTATCTTGAAGTTGTTATTTATTGTTACGAACAGCTAAAATCAATAATTTCAACAACATAAACATAAAGTATTTGTTTTGTAAATTTGATTTTAAAATGTTTTTGTTTGCCAAAAAATTTTTATTTTTTCCCAAGTTGTCCAGAAACCTGGAAACATTTAAAGGTCAGAAAATTTTCTTATTGGGAAAAGTCAAAGAAAATTCAGGGAAGCATCAAATTTCAGGAATTTTCACATATTCACTAAAAAAAAATACACAACTCTTATTTACAATAGGCAAATTAAAGATTTAGTTCTTTCCCTTAATAATCACCGTGAATTTAATTGTAATGTTTTGTCCCTTTTGAGCAAAAACTAATCTCCAATTATTTAAGGTTGACACATGTTTCATGTCATCTTTTTGTCCCTCTAATGCGCATCTTTAGCCAAAGTTGGGTTCATGGCTATGCCCCTGTGAGAGAATTCAATTACATTTTAGGGAGAAAAACTTAAAAAAAAAATTCACAACAATAATTTTAAAAAATGTTTTGGTGTAAGGGGTCTTTTAATGTTTCCCAAAAGATATAATTGAAATCTAAAATTATTCGCACTACCAAATAACCCATTGCTTTAGGCTAAATACTTGAATACCTGCGCAGAGTAACATAATTTCAAATGTCAAGTGTGTAAAAATATTATTACATTAAATTTCGATCTTAACAAAATAAAGTTTATAATTGTATAAATGACTGGGAAAGTTGTTAAATTGGCTTGGGAAAAACCCGGGAAAAAGTTGAGGAAATTTTTAAAAAATTTTTTTGGTGGACCCCCTGTTTCATTACACTTTATTAATGCCACTTGAGCTTTCACCATTACCCTTTTCTTCAATTTTTTTATATAGGTACATTTTTTTCTGTTGAAAATAAAACACTAATAGAAATTCGGTACCTACCATTTAAAACATGACTTTTAGAATTGTTTCTGAAACTTTTTTTATGGATTAACAAATTTTCTCTTTCATATTTAACTAAGTAAAACTTTGATGTTTCCAACTTGATTTTTTTGCAAATTTTAGATGCCTATAATAAAAATTGAAAAAATTCCATAACCTTATTTTTTTTTAAAAAATGGTGCCAAAAGTGTTAATCAACATAATGTTTACTAGGTAAAACCTGATTGGTTTAAATACTTGTTGACACAGCAGAGATGAACTTTGGGGAGTTGTTAAAAATTTTTTGTTATTGAAAATTTTAATAATACATCAAACTATAATCTCATTGATACAAAATAAGAATCATTATTAACTAAATTATCTTATTAATAAAGTTGAACCAAAAAAAATAACTTTGTTTAATTGAATGGATGTTTTTTTTAAACTTTTAATTTCCCTTATTTTATGCCTGATATTAGATAAATTTTGTTTTTAAAAAACAAATTGGTTTCAAAAAACTAAGATTTTATTGAAGCTTCCTTTTGATGATTTTCCATTATTTTGGAAACCCCTTTTGAGAGTGCAATGCAAGAGTAGGAGACAAAAAACTCAAAAGTAGTGAAAATCATTTTTAAAGATTTTTAAACAAATAATAAAACCGTATATCTTCGATTCTAAGACGCCATCAATTGTAAGATGTAAATTTTCATACCCCAAACAGAAAAAAAAGCTAAAAAGATGTCTTATATCTAAGAAATATTTTTATTACAGAATTCGATTTATAACAACCCCAAAACAGGCAGGTCTTATCAATCATAGGGCGGTTTCAAATTCCTTCTTAACCAATATCGATCTGGTTCTTCTTAGTCATCGAAATCGGTATCTGATTTAATATTCAAAGTCTACTTCATCTTTAAAAGTCTGATACTTCCTACTGTCTTTATCGCCTTCTTCCATAATACCTTATCTTCTGAGTCATCCAAGAGCGTTGGTGATGCAAACATTTTTAAAATAAATGCTGCACTATTCTTTATGGGGTTAGTTTCCAGGTTGAAACCCAATTTTGTCAATTTTGATGCGGCGCTTTCCAAATTTTTCCTGAAAGTGTCAGCAGAAGGTTGTCATCAACAGCCAGGATTCATATTCCTATCTCAAGTAATCCTTAAATGGTCAATACAGAGGTGGGGCTTTTAATGTAAAAACAAAATGTGTGGCATGTGTGAAAATCACGGGAAAAACAATAAAAGAACTGTGATTCTAAGGGAATTGTGTTAAAACACACATTGCAATTTCCTGATGATTTCTGCTAGAGTGAAACCTAGGTCGGGGGATTGGGCGGTAACAATTGATTTTCTTCAAGAGGCAGCCATTACCTCTTTATATGTTTCTATCCACTTTTCCTATACATTCTTCTTCCAAATATAATACATATAAACAGGTGTATTTTCATAGAATGATTTAAAATGTGTTAAACTTTCCAACCACTTAAAATTAATAAACTGCAAAAAGTAAAAAAAAAAATAGTTACATATGTATGGACATTGATACTATTTGAAGTTCTTTTTTTAAAAAAAAACATAACACCATAACTGCCAAAGGCTAGGAAATTTTTTGAATATTAAACACCTTGAAGCTTCTGAAGTGCTTTTTATGAAACACAGCCCCCTAATTTGTTCTTGTATCTTAATTATGTTTATTTAAGCTAAATTACATACAATAAAACATTATGAGAAAAAATACTAAGCATTCTCAAATATATGGTATTTAGAGAGTAGTTTTGATCAATAAATGACTGAATATTTAATTCAAGACTTCAAATAGCAATCTTAATTAGAAATATCCTTTTCGCTGCCAGTTGCACTAATCCATTGATTTACATTTTACAAACATGAAGCATAATAGCTAAGCAGTCAGGTAACAAATGGGTGACTCATCGTCTATGCCTGCAAGTCAACAGTTGTGTCCCTTTGTACTATTAGATAAAGCAGCGGGCTTGAAAATAAATATCATTGTCAATGATTTAAGGGTTGATTTGTTGCTTATCAAGGAGGGTGAGATTCTAATACAATTAAATAAATGGGGGGGAGGAATTTAAGCTATTTTTGCACCCTAGCTTTTGTTGAAAATAATTTATTTTAATGGTCGATAGAAATGTGTGTAACTTCTAAAATATATTTCAAGTTTTATAGTTGTGGTTATGATGTTAACATAAATGCTCAATCAAGTAAAATGAAATATTTTTTACATACTGTGTTTCACTAGTCTGACCTTTGGACAAAACTTTCATATGACTCATTACTTGAATGTTCTGTTGGGGGTTAAAGAATTTAAAGTCCATAGAGTAAACCAGCATGAGGTAGTGATAGGAAAGGAATAAGCTGCTCTCACATTCCTAAAAAAAAAAGTTAAGTTTGTAGGGGACTTTAAACCCAAAAAAAGCAGAAAGATTTTTTGCTTGTAAAAGGATAACTCTTTTTTTAATATACATATCCGCTTTTCTGATTATTATTTTTTGTCTTAGAGTTCGGTCAGATTGACAAGCGTTGGAGCAAGCCTGCAAGCGACTGGGTAAACCAAACGACGAGGGAGCGCTGGTGATTAGCAAATAGCTTTCAACATTTGTTGACGAGGAGGCAAAGGTTCGAAAACTTGGCTCAATTGAAACTGAGGGTGGTTTTTGACAAAATGATTTATTTTTGTGGTTTTCTATCCTCTTTCCACACTAATGGTGATCCCAGCATTTAAATCAGGCCGTTAGTAGTAAGTGTGTTAACCTATCAATCGTAATACAAATTTCAAAATGAGAAGTTTTCCCAGCCTCAATCAACCAAAATTACAATAATATTGCCCAGCGCCTGTAAACTAGACTGTACCGGATTAAGCCTGTGCGCACTTGAAAAATAGAACCAGTTCTATATTTCAAGTGTGCAGACTCGGTTGCTCACTCCAGTCTGGCCCCCTCTCCCTACAACCAATGTTTTATATTTTAGTCGCTCGCTTGCTCAATCTAGCCGTCCGTTTAGGTTTGGTGCCAAGAATGAATTTTTTTTTTGTCCCATGTCTTGCTAACAGTTTGGGCTCCACGCTGATATGAATTTAATTTATAAATGGGTCTATATGATAAATTTAAAGTAAAAATTATGTCATTTATAGTAAAACACATTTTCTGGAAATGCATTTATATCAATGAATAAAAGATGCCTGTTTATTTCATTAACTTATTAAAATGATCAGTTTTGAGAGAAAGCTTATCTGTGATGATACACCCTTTTCATGTACAAGATTGGTTTGTGAATGTTGAATTGTAAATAAAAATATAACAAAAAAATTGTCGATACTAACTGTACAAATTTATTCTTCTTAACTTAGGCAAAGTTTTGTTTATCTGGTGAAACTAGTTTGTCAAAATGATAATTTTTATTTTAAGTAAAATTTTTAATTAAAACATTTTTACTACTAATGACCCAAATTGGTGGCTGCATGGTCTAATGTGTCACTCTTGTTTTTATATTGTATTGCTACTTAGAGGGGGATTGAAATTCAAGTTTGGTTGGATGTACAAAGTTGATTTTTTACTATGGTTTATCACTCTCCCGTTCACACAAATATGGATACATTTTATCTCAAAATTCTACCCTGCTCATTTCTATTCCATTAACAAAATTAGTTTGCAACCCCAAGTGGGAACCAAGACACACTAAAAACAAACTACAAATGGTCAGGAAAATTGAACCAAGCTAGTAGCTTGTTTCAAAATCATAGTTTAAAATCTTAATGTTGCTTTACTTTGCTATTCAAAATTGAATACAGTATGTTTATTTATTTTCCTGGTCTAGTATATTTCTAAGTACATTGACCCTTTTTGTTATTATTCAAGGTCAAGTTTTCAGTTGGCAATCTTTTGTTACATCCGTTATTGTTTCCAGCTTGGCTTGGATCAGTTTTTTTATTCAAGCCATATATTTTTCCCCCCCTGGCTT
>JBCFYV010011164.1:8061741-8079201 GCA_039000515.1 Timema cristinae | reverse complement strand
GGAAGCACGCACCTTGCAATACAATCTAGGGGTCTGTGAGCTCAAGGTTTTTCATTCGGGTTGAGCTAAAGTGAGCAAGAGCTTCAGAAACGTTCCAAGTGTTGAGTTTAGATATATGCTATTAAAACTTTAAAATAACTTGTTTCTTAAAAATCTATAAAATTATGATCTGGGCTTATTTTAGATTAGTTTAACTTTTAAATAACCAATTTATTAAGAAGTGAAGAATAATTTATGATTCATTTGATATTTCTTGGAACTACAATTTTAAAACATTTTCCATAAAAATGGGTTTGAATGTGTGAACAACCATCATTCACTTCCCTTCCCATCTGAAGGACATGTTTACTTGATGCTGACCTTGACACTATTCCAGAAAGATTCAAACATCTTCATCTTAGATAAAGAAATTCAAATAGTATTTTTTAAGATGCATATAGTGCAAAGTTTCACTAAAGTTTACTTGATACAGTCTTGCACTAAGTGTACCTGATATAGTCTTGCATTAAGGGGTTGCACCTACCCTCCTCTATTCAACATCTTGTTGAAGCTCTAAATTAAGAACCCAAGTATTTATTTAAGGCTTAGTTTGGGCACAAATATTGAGTTCTTGCAGATCCATAGTAATAGTGAACTGCACCTAAGATTCTTTTATTAGATACTAAGAAACTTGAAAACAAAAAGTATCTTAGATATCTCACCTTCATATTGTAAATGCAGGCAAATGTATAGAAAGTTGTTAAAACTAAAAACAAATCTCACCGATTTTATATTTGCTAACACGTTATTTGACTTTATTAAACTTAGGTAATATTTGCTACAAATAGAGTTTGAGTGTGTCAAAGTTGAATCAAACAAGTGGTGATCTTTGACTATGGATTTTATTATCATTATAATATATGAATTAGTAATTTAGATTTAATTTCCGGTATTATTAATATACACTATACTGCTGATTTATTTGAATATACTGCCATGGAAAATTTTATCTTTGACATCAACATTATGATTGGCATGGCCATCATTGAGATATATGATTATTAACATTTTCACCTCACCCAAACATAGTCACAGATATTGAATAAGTTTGTCTGGTGGTGGTGGTTGTTGTTGTTGTTGTTGATGATGATGATGATGATGATGATGATGATACCAATGTAACACAACTCACATCAGTTATATCAATAGTCAAAACCCACTTCAGTGGTCGTATGGTCTTAGGCGTCACTCTTGCAATAGACTAGACTGCCAATGATGGACAGATCAAAGTTTGAACTGAGGGTGGTATTTACTAAATGGTTTTCCAATATCTCTCCATGCAAATGTGGGTACACTTCCTCTAAATTCAACCTTACTCATCTGTTAACACATTAGCTTAATTAGTACATTATGTTTACCTATTAAAATCATATAAGGTTTACTAACCTTGATCACTGGTAGCAGCATACTACAGTCCAATTTTCATAAGAAGGGCTTTCTTTATCTAACAGCTCAGGCCTCCACCGTGGTTCGGATTCCACGTTAAACTGTAGGTCCTTCATTTCATCTCGCAATCACCCTACCATTACAAAATAGCGTAAGAGCGTATAACCCGAACGGGTAGTAAGACGCGGTGCTAATAATAATAATCTAACAGCTAGAAAGATCACAAAATCTAGTTTTATATATTCATACATAAAGTCATGTCATATTTGCAGCTGTCACTTTTGATATATATATTATTAATTACCTATTAACACTAATAAAGTCACACAAGAATTGTGTATTTTCCCTTCCCATAAAAATTAGATATCAGCAGTAATATTTACACTAACTGATAAATTGGTCCATAAGAAATGTAAATAAATGTCCTTTAAAAATGGAAATTAATTTTAACTTGCCTTGGGTGTACAATCGAGTTTTGAAATATATATAATATTATGTTATAAAATAAACATTGTTAGGCTCTTATAAAAATTTCATTGCAATATAAAAAATACAATTAAATTTATAATGAAGTCTCAAAAGATTTATAAATAAATAAATGCATACAATTTGTTTTTATAGTAATAATTTGTAGCCATGTTTCCAGAAAGGTTTATTTTATAACAAAAATTGATGAATGTTGTGCAAAAAATTATTTATAAAAAAAGTTGAAATTATTCAAAACTTTCTTTTGAGGTGAGGGAGGGAATAGGGCTAACTAGAGCAGTTAAATAATTATTGACTATTTCTTTACATCATGCAAGAACATGGTGAAGAGCGTTTAGCGGCCATGTTTCACGTCACACTAATGAATTGGTGGATCTTAAAAATACCAATGGAATAAAGTAAAACCTACAAAAATTATGTTGACTTTGTACATTATCATTATTAGCAACGCGTCTTACTACCCATTCGAGTTGTACGCACTTACGCTCTTGTGTATTGGTTGGGTGATTGGGAGATAAAATGGAGGAGCTACAGTTTAATGTGGGATCCGAACCACGGTGGAGGCCTGGCATTAAGATGTTTTACAAATGTGTTATCTACATACTTAACTAATCACACTGTTCCCTTACGTGGTAGGCAAGAAACTGTGCATATAGCTCAAAAAACAACAACTCCATACTTAATTCATTCTCACTAACTTCCTCCACACGTCCCTATCCTTGCATACTCCCTTCGCTTTAACAATATACATACACAGTCTCATACATGCTCTCTTATTCTTAAAACTCTTAAATGTTTTGTCTACAACATTTAACCATGTCTTACATGGTCTACCCCTTCCTTTTGATCCACACACTATACTTTCTTTATTTGCTTTGCCACTCGATCCATACTCACTCTCAACATGCCCAAACCAACGTAAGACACTTCCTTCACATTGACCTATTGGATTCCCTTTCAAACCACACTCCTTCAGCACCCATTCATTACTGACTCTTTCCATACGAGTTTACCCACATACATTTCTTATATATCTCATTCCAACCACATTCACCTTGCACTTGTGTTTCTCCTGACAAACCCACGCTTTACATCCATAAAACCATGTTGGCGTCAATATACTCCTATATATTTGCATTTAAGTAAGTGATTGAGAAATCTACATCAGTGAGGAATAAAGTTTATTGTGCATGCGTTGATCTGGAGAAAGCGTATGATAGGGGAAATAGGATATGTAATGGAATGTTCTGAGAGATTATGGTGTGGATGCATGGTTAGTAAAGACAATTATGTTGCTATATGATGGAAATAAAGCATGCGTTAGAGTATATGGAACTCTTAGTGAATGTTTTAACACTGAATAGGGTGTTAGACTTGGTTGTGTTATGTCTCCATGCTTGTTTAATATATTCATGGATAAGTGTATGAGGGATGTTTGTGAGGACGCAGTTTGTGTACAATTGAACAATGTGAATGTGAGGGTGCTTTTATATGCAGATGATACCGAATGATGAGAATAAAAATTACTTGCTGCATTAAATTGTTTGATTGTGGCAACAGGCAGAATGGATCTTCGTATAAATGTCTCCAAAACTAAGGTGATAGTTTTTGATAAGGATGGCTCAGGAAATGACTGTCAACTTTCTACAATTGGAAAACTGTTAGAATAAGTGAATGCTTTTGTGTATCTGGGCAAATTTTTTGTAAAAATGGGCTATCTAGAAGTGGCTTAATCAGTCTAAAGAAATGGATGAAAATAAAGTTTAAAAACTCCACCAGTATGTGTCTGAATAAAGACTGAAAAACCATTCATGGTTTACTTTTTTGGCATTTGACTGATCTGGGAGGTCACAGCTCAAGTCCACTAGCATCGAGCTACTTCTTTCATTTAAATAAAACACTACTCACTCATTTAATATTTACTCATGTTATTTTTCGGCGCATAACACATTTTAATAAACTATCACTACATTAACAGATGTAAAACCAATTAGGTCACTGTGTGTTTTGCACCGAAAGCTATGAAATAGATGAATTTCTTTTTTGACATGCTTTTTGTGTTTCAGCCTTGATACACACTGCCATTCAAACAAGCATGATTAGCTAAAATAACTCTCCCAGTCGGGTACCCGTCATTTGGCCTAAAGTGTAGGCCAAACGCCTTTTTGTAAAGTTAATTTTTAGACCATTTATTAAAATATGTTTTGCTGTCTCCGGAAACATTCGTTAAGATTTGAAGTGATGCTAATAGATGGCGAGGTGTGTAGTGTTTAGTTAAATAGTATATACTACCGTTTCAAAATATGTCTTTTCTCAATTTACTACTTCCCAAGGTATAGCAGCACGTCCATTAACTTGTAGTACCACATTTGTATGTTGAACTTTTTACATTGCCAAGGTTTTGTACTAATTTTTGACAAGCCATCTTGTTAATGTGGGGAGTGCCAGGCCACCACCTTGGTTCGGATTCCACGTTAAACTGTAGGTCCTTCATTTCATCTCACAATCACCCTACCACTACACATTAGCGTAAGTGCGTATAACCCGAACGGGTAGTAAGACGTGGTGCTAATAATAATAATTTTTGTACCGTTTTGTACCAGAAATAAAAAGTTTTGTACCCGTACCGTTTTTTATTAATTAATTTTGAATTTTGAATATATTTTTTTTAAGTGCCAAAGTATATTTTATCAGTCTTTCTAAGTATATTTGTTTATTAATTTTGCTAAATGAATTAATCAATCATTCATTTTTTTATAATCATATTAACTTACTCGAGTTTGCCCACGGCTTCGCTCACATTTAAGTTGGGTAAATTATCTTATTTTTAGCAAATCATCTAAACCAGGTTTTCTCAAACTCTATACTCTTGAGCCTTTATATGATCATAAAATTAATTGTTAAGACTCTTATTCTTAGAATAAAATAACTTTTTAACGTTAAAATACAAAAATGAGACATTAAAAATTTAATTGATTTAATTATTTTCTGATAAGAGCTTTGTAGAAGTTTATAAAAATAGTAAGGTTTTGTAAGATATTTGTTAATTTTATTGCTTCATAGGCCAAACAGAATATTAATTTTTTAGTCAATCATAATTTAGGCAAGTCGAAAGAAGTGAGAAATTGGTTCACACCTCATCTGAAATCCCTTCGCGCCTTGCAGTTTGAGAAAACCTGATCTAAACTACCAAAAATACAATTTCAGACACGTATGAGGCGAAAACTTTGTATGTTGATGAAGCCACAAATTAACTACTACCTATAAGAAGTAAAATCTATTTATATATATATATATATATATACATATAAAAAATCTATTTTATATATAAATGCAGTCTTTGCATCAATATTTGCTCGCTTACGCAGAGACATTGTTGAAATGAACACCAAAAGAAATAGTTTAAATTTACTAACTAAACATGAATTAATTTGAAAGAATCACTCTAGTACTAAGCACCCCAGCTTATCAAATAAATTGTTCTGCTAGTAATTGTTTCTATTGGTTTTTGAAAATTTTCCCTTCTCCTCCCCAATCATAATTTCTCTAAATCCCATTTAAACACATAGTTTTAAGAATACTTTCTTTATCTATAGTTGTTCTTCTACCGGCCAGCCAAATTTCAATTTTAAACTATAGATAAAAGGTTTTTTATAACTCCCCCCACCCCTCCCTTGATTTCATGGAGATACATTTTAAAATGCTCAGACTTATTAGTTATTTGGAGTGGTGCATTTACGGGCATGCCAAAATTCAATTTTTAACGACACTGCACTGAGATGTAGTAGTTTCTATTAATTTTGTAGATTTTGGACCCCTTATTCCCTAACCCACTTTGAGAAATTTAGAGTAATGTTATTTTGGCTATCTGGGATTTGATTTATCTTTATTTATCTGTCAAAATTTTATTTTTTTCCTAATCTCAAAAAGTTTTTTTCTCTATTATACTCCATCACCACTATTTCTCAGAATGCAATTTTAAATAATAATAATAATTATTATTATTATTATTATTATTATTATTATGTAAATGTCTATTTGTATTGTTTCCCATACCTAATTAATAAATTTAAATTCTTTACAATACAGAGAAGTAATTAAATATATTAGTTTTTGAAAATGTTGACCTCCAAGCTCCCCTTCCTCCTGCAATTACTCAACTCACTGAGAAATTTCAAATTTTAAGGTTTATTTGGTCATCTTGATGGGTCCTTCCTTATACTAAGGCTACTAGAGTTGTAGGGAAGGCTCGTTCACTTTACCGGCCAGCATTCAGCTCTACCCTAACACGCAGCGCTGCTGTAACGTCTGATCGTGAACTAGCCAAGCTTGCTTCTGTTCGGATCATGTGACTGTGTAGTGCAGCACTTTTTTTAAATTATTATTCAGCACCACGTCTTACTACCCGTTCGGGTTATACGCCTAAGTACTAATTACGCTAATGGATTAGGAATTGAGGAGGTTGAATTAGTGGAAGTGAACCCGCATTTGCGTGGAGGGAGAGTGGAAAACCATTGAGGAAAAACCACCCCCAGTTCACCCGATCGAGATTCAAACCTCGATCTCCCCATCCTCAGCAGTAGATCTCAACATGACTAGCGTGTTAGCTATCTACGCCACCGAGGCGGGTTCGCTCGTTACTAACTTCTTATTTATGTCAAGTATGCTTGCAAAGTCAATGTGAATAGTAAATGTTTTTATGTTTATAGTAAGCTTTCTTATTATTTATGCGTGAAGGGTTACGAAAGGTGTCATACCGATACTAAGAAAATGCTGGGTAAGCGTTGTATCGTTGCCGTATGCAATAAAAGTAATCTAAGAGATATGGTGTTATACACCATGACTTCCCTAAAGATTCTGATGTCAGATGAAGATGTATTCCTTTCTGAACGAGATGGAAAATGGAGTCATGATTCATATTTTATTTGCTCAGAACATTTTTTCACCTAATGAATATGAACAAGACCTTCAGCCCTAACTGCTGTAATTTCCTTAAAAAAGCAAATTAAAATCGCCCTTATTTGTGATGTCTCCGAAAATGTTATCCAAGCGGAAAATATATCACCCGTGAATCTAGGCATTGTATTAGATTTACGAAACAAATAGTAAGTGGTTTCTTGGCGGGTAAACATGTCACCCCCAATAGTTTTACTTTATGGAAAAGTCCCCTTCTATAGTGAATTTAATTATTTGTTTAAATAGTTTACTTAACTGCAAGATTTCACATATGCATTTTATAACCTTATTAAACAAATCGATCTTGCTTCATTAATGTGGACAGTAGTCTGTAAGAAAAATCTCCCCATGCAAGGTGGATATAGTTTTATGTTATCCGTGCCATCTTAAAACATACTTTAGAAACATTATTTCTAAATTTAATAAATCACGTGGCTGTATGACACACATAAATATGTTTTGTACAAGAACATAGTTTATTGTAGTACATGAACAAATGTATATAGTACGCAAGTTAATGAAAGAATTAAGGTATTTGGTGACGTAAGTGTTCACTTAAATTATGTGTTAACTTTTCAATATAAATTTAATAACCCTCTTGTAAGTAGGCCTATTCATAAACCAATTTGTAGTATAGTGAAAATCTTGAATTTATATTAATGTTCAACTGAGTGTGTCAAACTATATATTTAAAGGGTAATATTAGATTCAGCTACATTTGTGTTATATAAGTTGGTAATAATATATGCCCCCCTCAAAGTTGGAGATAATATATGTGTCCTCCACCTATATCCCCACCCGCCCCCCTCAGTTGGAAATAAAGTTGTCCTCTAAGATTGAAGTTCAAATCCCAGCCGGGTGTAACAAGGGTATTTTTCCCTTAAATGGTACCCCACTCTCAATATAAGCAAATGTAGGTACATTCAATCTAAAATGTCACATTCCTCATTCCTGGTTCATTAGGGTAAATTGATGTATGTGTACAACTCAATCGGGTAGTAAGTCACAATGGAAAAAAAACCCATTGTGATGACTATCAAGAGTATCGGCGAAGCTTTATTAGTGTTGGGCAAGGTAGTTTGTAAAAACACTAATTTTAAGGAGTTTTTAGGTGATTGACTCCAAGCCAGTGGAAAATATTTGAAAATGGAATGCCATTAAAAGCTATTTGGGGTGTCCCTTAAGCATTTAGAAATAATAATAGATTGTTATAGAATCTTTTTGAAGTTTGATGCAAACCATCTTTCAGCTTCAAATTCAAGTATATCAGAGGGAAGTTTAACAAACTGGAGGAAGGCACATTTCGATGGGGGGAGAAAAATTTGGTAATACCTCACCCTATCAATTCTTCCCTCTTTCCCATTTCACGCTCAATGAGTGACACTCGATATAAAACTAGTGACAGACACACCGTAGAATGTAGATTATTTCCTCAGAGTCTGACAAACTAACTTAAATCTAGAACAAATACAACATCCAGCCCCCTGACAGTTAATTCATCATTGTGAAAGGGGAAAAGCACAGTCAACCAATGATACGTTTTTCGGACATTCCAGGAATCGAACCGGGACCTTTAGCTCAGTATACAAACACGCTACCAACTGAGATAAAGTGTCGGACTGTGTATTGAAATCAACATTTAGTACAGTTTATGTGTTGTTAGCAAAATAATTCTATATTACGTGATAAAAAAATTACACCTCTGTACACAAATAAAAAACTGGTACGTTGGTATTAACGCTGTAAGCTACCTGGTCTCATAAGTCATCGCACTCAAAATATAACTTGTTTTTGAGTGACGCGGAGGTCGGGGTGTAGTGTAGTTCTTCTTTTATATTCATTCAAGTATTAAATTATAAAAGACTTGTGAGATTTAAATGTACTTATTGAATGATCATAATACTAGTGTAAATATTTTTATGAGAATTCGGCCATTCATTTTTTCTGGTACAAAGGCTCCTTCGGTCAAAAATGTGAGAACTCCTGGTCTAAGTCAATATATGTTAATGTGTTGAATAACACGCACTGGTAGCTTTGTCAGTTCGAAGTACTTTAGTATTAATTTTAACCGAAATTGGGTGGTGTGCGAGTGATTCTGAAGTCTCTATAAGCGAGGTCCTCGGTGTAATAACCCATATCTTGTGTTAAGAGACTTAAAAACTAAAACGAACTTAATTACCAGAATGGTGGCTACTAGTTATATACATTTTCTTGTATACAATATATGGAAGCTACTATGGTTGTGCTTTTTTCAAATGAGAATATAAGTGGCACTTTTAATATGTGTGTGTTTTGAATATAAAGTCGTAAACCAAGTCTTAAAAAGGAGCCTATGTATACGACTCATCTTCTGTGTCTAATGTTTTAGTTATCAAGTAAATAATTTATGTTTGTATTGAAATTATTAGGGTTTATAGGGGATTTTCTAATTTTAAAGCACAAATGTTCATTTTCGGGCACATATGAGCACAAATGGAACACAATGGATTGATTTAAATAAATTTTGTTATGTTGTGTTTTTCAATATGTGGCGGGCTAGCTTGAGCTCAAGTTGGCCCACCACATTAAATATTTTCTAAAATGGCCAGTTTAACAGCACAAATGTTCATGTTCGGGCACATATGAGCATAAATAGAGCACAAACGATTAGCCAAAAAAAGATTTTTTTTCGGCAATGTGGCGGGCCAACTTGAGTCACGTCTCTTTGCATCTAGGCTATAAGAGTGTCACTTTTTGGAATGGGAGAACACAAGCGATCCTAGCGGTGATATATTTTTACCAACCAAAGCTCGTCAGATTTATCCCTCTGGCCTCTGCTGCAGCCATTGGCATTTCGGAGGTCTTCTTGCTTACATCGTACGTTTTTCTTGCCCTAGGAAGTTATCATCCTGTAAAGGCTACCACAATTTGTTATTTTTACGTTTTATGAAGACTTAAAAAAAGACCAACGACAATTCCATAAAATCTTTTGTATTTTTTTCACATGTTGAAATAATTCCTGAGAATGCTTTGCAAATTACTAGGAGGGAAATTAGTATATAGTTTTTAAACAAAGGACCTATTGTGTTAACATAGCCCATGTTGTTAATAATATCACCGTAATAAAAATAGTTACACTTTTTGAAAAAAATAACTGTACTAATTTTATATAATAATATTATATAATTCTAACAATAATAATAGAATTAAGGATCTAGTCAAAACCATAATTTAAGTTTATATATATATGACCATTGTAATATTTACTGGCAAAATTTATTTAATGCGTCACTATTATTTATATATTAATTATTAATACAATAGATTAAAAAAAAAATATGTTCATATATATCTCAGTAGCACTAAACGAAAATCGGGCGTCACTTCAGACAAATTTAAAGTGGGTGGGTTGAATATTGGTTTCCACTTTCATTTTGCCTTTCGGAATAAGTTGTCAAAAGTCCCCATAATTTGAATGTACGCATATAATTTTACCGAGCATAAACGATGCTGAGAATAGGATTTTCTTATTGTTTTTCGTTAACTTTATGACCGTGAGATATATTAACAAGGAAATAATATCGGAAATCTATATATAAAAAAGGTGATATAGTGTTTTGTGAACTACTGATCTAGTTGTATGTAGGATATTGTCAATGTTTTTAGAAATATTGTAACTACCTTGCATCAGTTGTGCTATCTATATTCAGATGAAACAACTAACAGTACCTTTTACTTTCCAAAGATAACCGAAGGTTTTAAATTTACATTTTAGGCCAAATGACTTTAGGCCAACTGCCTTTTAGGCCAACTGCCTTTTAGGCCAACTGCCTTTAGGCCAAACGCCTTTTAGGCCAAATTACTTTTGGTTTCATTTTTAGGCCAAATTACTTTTGGTTTCATTTTTAGGCCAAATGCCTTTAGGCCAAATGCCTTTTAGGCCAACTGCCGCGTCCCCTCCCAGTCGAGTAGTGTTATTTTTTGGGGTTTGATACTACTGGTATTAAATGTTGTTTGTTTGTGTTAGTTAACAGTAGATTGCATGTCAAGTCAATAATCTCATCTCTCTATGAAATGTACTGCTATGCTTTAATATTTTTGTTTTAGCAGAAGGTTCCCATTGTTTTTCAGCCAACATTTTATGGGATGTCTGAAGGGGCCGAAGAACCAAAGCCCCAATAAGTTGGAGTGGTCTTTATTTGACAGTCGGCTGGAATTTTCAGTTACGTGACGCAGCTTATTATCAACGCCGCATCACACTGTTACATGTCTGTTGTGCTGATCTCTTGTTGAGTCAGCAGTTGTACTTCGAACAGATCGAAGCAACTAAATGGTGTCAGTACATATGCTTATATTTTTATATAAATGCAGACAAACCTTGAACTAGTTTGTTTGTACCATTGTAGAATACTTTTGTATGACAAACAAATAACAGCACATAATTTAGTTGATAAAAAAAGCACTTTTTTTGGCCAAACATATATTAATTTAATTGGCTCAAAATGTAGATTTTGATATACATTTTGGTGAAAACATTGTTTTTGAAGCTCTCACACTGATTGCTTGTGTTTAATATTTTGAGAATCTCTAAGAAAAAATCCCTATCTAATTATTAAATTATGTTTATAAATATTAAATTGTATTGAAGGAGTTTAATGTTAAGATTATTTGTATAAACTATGGGCTGGGTTGGCATTTGGACATTTATTCAATCATAAAGTAATAATATATCGGCCAGTTTTAAACTGCGGCATTTTATAAATATGTAAATAATAATATGTTTAATAAGACTTGCCAAGTTTTCTTCTGTCGAAGGCTCTATTTTGCAGAGAAATAATTTGTTTTTTGGTATTCTAACGTTTTCAATTGATCAATTTCTATAGCATGCCGAATGGGTGAATTTGCTTTGTATTAAACTATTAATTTGTTTTTCACATGCACACACTTATTGAACGGAAATGTCTTTTTAATCCTATTTCATACACCATTTATATTTCTAAAAGGATTATCTTGCCATTATTTTTTGTATACCTAAACAATCATTGATAAGATATAAAATAACCTGATTTTGTTCATAGCACTCAATAAAAATATTAGATTTGAACATTGAACTTATAGGACTTATTGGTTTACATGCTAAAAAAAAGGCCAAAAATACTACCCATACAGTAATATTAGATGAATCTAAATGTTTATGTCAACAATTTATTACCTATTGATTATTTGTAAAAATATTGTGTCTGTTAAGATTTATTCTGCTGCCATATATTACTTTTTCATGTTTTTCAATTTTTCAGCATATTTGTTAACACATAAATATGTCTTCCATTGTTTTGAACATGGGTTGGAAGTAAAATGTATTACAAGTTATCTTGAAGTTTGTTATTTATTGTTACGCAACTAGCTAAAATCAATAATTTCAACAACATAAACATAAAGTATTTGTTTTGTAAATTTGATGTTTAAAATGTTTTTGTTTGCCAACATTTATTTTTTCCCAAGTTGTCCAGAAACCTGGAAAACAGGTAAAGGTCAGGAAATTTTCTTATTCTGGAGAAATCATAGAAAATTCAGGGAATGCTATCAAATTTCAGGAATTTTCACATATTCACTAAAAAAATAATACACAACTCTTATTTACAATAGGCAAATTAACAGATATAGTTCTTTCCCGTTAATAATCACCGTGAATTTAATTGATAATGTTTGTCCCTTTTGAGCATACTAATCTCAATTATCAAGGTTGACACGATGTTTCATGTCATCTTTTTGTCCCTCTAATGCGCATCTTTAGCCAAAGTTGATTCATGGCTATGCCCATGTGAGAGAATTCAATTACATTTTAGGGAGAAGAAACTTAAAAAAAAAAAATTCACAACAATAATTAAACTGTTTTGGTGTAAGGGGCTCTTTTAATGTCTCAATACGATATAATTGAAATCTAACTTATATCGCACCACCAAATAACCCATTGCTTTAGGCTGAAATACTTGAATACCTGCGCAGAGTAACATAATTTCAGAATGTCAGAGTGTGTAAAAATATTATTACATTAAATTTCGATCTTAACAAAATAATGTTTATAATGTATAGTGACTGGGAAAGTTGTAAATTGGCTCTGGAAAACCTGGAAAAGTTGAGGAATTTTAAAATATTTATTGGATGGACACCCTGTTTCATTACACTTTATTAATGCCCCTTGAGCTTTCACCATTACCCTTTTCTTCAATTTTTTATATAGGTACATTTTTGCTGTTGAAATAAAAGCACTAATAGAAATTAGGTACCTACCATTTAAAACATAGACTTTTAGAGTTGTTTCTGAAACTTTCTTTTGGTGGATTAACAAATTTTCTCTTCTCACTATCTAACTAAGTAAAACTTTGATGTTTCCTAACTTGATTTTTTTGCAAATTTAGATGCCTATAATATCTTGAAAAATTCCATAACCTTATTTTTTAAACTGTGCCAAAAGTGTTAATCAACATAATGTTACTAGGTACAACCATGATTGGTAAAATACTTGTTGACACAGCAGAGATGAACTTTGGTGGAGTTGTTAAAAATTTAGTTATTGAAAATTTTAATAATACATCAAACTATAATCTCATTGATACATATAAGAATCATTATTAACTAAATATATCTTATTAATAAAGTTGAACCAATAAATAACTTTGTTTAAATTGAATGTATGTTTTCTTTAAACATTTTAATTTCCCTTATTTTATGCACTGATATTAGATAAATTTTGTTTTTAACACTAACATTGGTTCTCATAAAACTAAGATTTTATTGAAGCTTCCTTGTGATGATTTTCCAGTATTAGGAACCTACTCTGAGAGTGCAATGCAAGAGTAGGAGACGATAACTCAAAAGTAGTGACATCATTTTTAAGATTATTAACAAATAATAAACCGTATATCTTCGATTCTAAGATGCCATCAATTGTAAGATGTAAGTTTTCAGTACCACAAACAGAAAAAAAAGCAAAAAAGATATCTTATATCTAAGAAATATTTTTATTACAGAATTCGATTTACTAACAACCAATACAGGCAGGATCTTATCTTTCAGTAGGCGGTTTCACTTCCTTCTTAACCAATATCGATCTGGTTCTTCTTAGTCATCGATATCGGCATCTGAATCAATATCAAAGTCTACTTCATCTTCAGAGTCTGATACTTCCTAACTGTCTTTATCGCCATTCTTCCATAATACCTTATCTTCTGAGTCATCAAGAGCGTTGGTGATGCAACATTTTTTAAATAAATGCTGCACTATTCTTTATGGGATTAGTTTCCAAGCTGTTGATAGGCATTTTGTCAATTTTGATGCTGGCGCTTTCCAAATTTTTCCTGAAAGTGTCAGCAGAAGGTTGTCATTCAACAGCCAGGATTCATATTCCTTTCTCAAGTAATCCTTAAATGGTCAAATACAGAGGTGGGGCTTTTATGTAAAAACAAAATGTGTGGCATGTGTGAGAATCACGGGAAAACTATAAAAGAAGTGTGATTCTAAGGGAAGATTGTGTTAAACACACATTGCAACTTCCTGATGATTTCTGCTAGAGTGAAACCTAGGTCGAGGGATTGGGCGGTAACAATTGATTTTCTTCAAGAGGCAGCCATTACCTCTTTATATGTTTCTATCCACTTTTCCTATACATTCTTCTTCCAAATATAATACATATAAACAGGTGTATTTTCATAGAATGATTTAAAATGAGTTAAACTTTCCAACCACTTAAAATTAATAAACCGCAAAAAGTAAAAAAAAATATTGTTACGCATGTATGGACATTGATACTATTTGAAGTTCTTTTTTTAAAAAAAACATAACACCATAACTGCCAAAGGCTAGGAAAGTTTTTGAATATTAAACACCTCTAGAAGCTCTCTGAAGTGCTTTTTATGGTAACACAGCCCCCTAATTTGTTCTTGTATCTTAATTTGGATATTGTTTGAACCATAAATAAATCCATATATATTTTGTTCATGTCTTTTTTTTTGGGGGGAGGGGGGGAGGCTTGAACACCCTCCCACCCCGGCTACAACCTTGTGTATAATAGTTTATACTGCAATCTTTTTATCTGTCAATTTTACATACATTTTCATTATGTTTATTTAAGCTAATTACAATACAATAAAACTATTATGAGAAAAATACTAAGCATTCTCAAATATATGGTATTTAGAGAGTAGTTTTGATCAATAAATGACTGAATATTTAATTCAAGACTTCAAATAGCAATCTTAATTAGAAATATCCTTTATCGCTGCCCAGTTGCACTAATCCATTGATTTACATTTTACAAACATGAAGCATATAGCTAAGCAGTCGGGTAACAAATGGGTGACTCATCGTCTATGCCTGCAAGTCAACAGTTGTGTGCTTTGTACTATTAGATAAAGCAGCGGGCTTGAGAATAAATATCATTGTCAATGATTTAAGGGTTGATTTGTTGCTTATCAAGGAGGGTGAGATTCTAATACAATTAAAATAAATGGTGGGGAGGAATTTAAGCTATTTTTGCACCCTAGCATTGTTGAAAATAATTTAGTTTAATGGTCGATAGAAATGTGTGTAACTTCTAAAATATATTTCAAGTTTTATAGTTGTGGTTATGATGTTAACATAAATGCTCAATCAAGTGAAATGAAATATTTTTTTACATACTGTGTTTCACTAGTCTGACCTTTGGACAAACTTTCATATGACTCATTACTTGAATGTTCTGTTGGGGGCGAAAGAATTTAAAGTCCATAGAGTAAACCAGCATGAGGTAGTGATAGGAGAAGGAATAAGCTGCTCTCACATTCCTAAAAAAAAATTTTAAGTTCTGTAGGGGACTTTACCAAGAAAAGCAGAAAGATTTTTTGCTTGTAATGAATAACTCTTTTTTTTAATAAACATATCCGCTTTCTGATTATTATTTTTTGTCTTAGAGTTTGGTCAGATTGACAAGCGTTGGAGCAAACCTGCAAGCGACTGGGTTGCCAAACTGGCGTGGGAGCGCGTGATTAGCAAATAGCTTTCAACATTTGTTGACGAGGAGGCAAAGGTTTGAATCTTGGCTCATTGAACTGAGGGTGGTTTTTGACAAGTGATTTATTGTTGTGGTTTTCTCATCCTCTTTCCACACTAATGGTGATCCTAGCAATTTAAATCGGGCCGTTAGTGGTAAGTGTGCTAAACCTATCAATCGTAATACAAATTTCAAAATGATAAGTTTTCCTAGCTCTCAATCAACCAAAATACAATAATATTGCCCAGCGCCTGTAAACTAGACTGTACCGGATTAAGCATGCGCACTTGAAAAATAGAACCAGTTCTATATTTCAAGTGTGCACACTCAGTTGCTCACTCCAGTCTGGCCACCTCTCACTACAACCAATGTTTTATATTTTAGTCGCTCGCTTGCCCAATCTAGCCGTCCCCTTAGGTTTGGTGCCAGAGAATGAATTTTTTTTTAGTACCATGTCTTGCTAACAGTTTGGGCTCCACGCTGATATGAATTTAATTTATAACATGGGTTTATATGATAAATTTAAAGTAAAAATTAAGTCATTTATAGTAAAACACATTTTCTGGAAATGCATTTATATCAATGAATAAAAGATGCCTGTTTATTTCATTAACTTATTAAAATGATCAGTTTTGAGAGAAAGCTTATCTGTGATGATACACACTTTTCATGTACAAGATTGGTTTGTGAATGTTGAATTGTAAATAAAAATATAACAAAAAAATTGTCGATACTAACTGTACAAATTTATTCTTCTTAACTTAGGCAAAGTTAGTTTATCTGGTGAAACTAGTTTGTCAAAATGATAATTTTTATTTTAAGTAAAATTATAATTAAAACATTTTCTACTACTAATGACCCAAATTGGTGGCTGCATGGTCTAATGTGTCACTCTTGTTTTATATTGTATTGCTACTTAGAGGGGGATTGAAATTCAAGTTCTGGTTGGATGTACAAAAGTTGATTTTTTCCTATGGTTTATCACTCTCTGTTCACACAAATATGGATACATTTTATCTCAAAATTCTACCCTGCTCATTTCTATTCCATTAACAAAATTAGTTTGCAACCCAAGTGGGAACCAAGACACACTGAAAAACAAACTACAAATGGTCAGGAAATTGAACCAAGCTAGTAGCTTGTACAAAATCATAGTTTAAAATCTTAATGTTGCTTTACTTTGCTATTCAAAATTGAATACAGTATATTTATTTATTTTCCTGGTCTAGTATATTTCTAAGTACATTGACATTTTGTTATTATTTAAGGTCAAGTTTTTAGTTGGCAATTTTTTGTTACATCCGTTATTGTTTCCAGCCTGTGCTTGGATCAGTTTTTTATTCAAGTCATATATTTTCCACTGCTGGCTTGCTAGGCCCGTCGTAGCTTCATATTTTGCACTCTTCTATCACAGTCAAATGTATCTCACCAATCAGGGTGTTACACGAATTTCCATGATAAAAGTGATGTTTAATCAAACAAAGAAATCTAAATCGAGTAATATTTAATATAATTATTTACTAAAACAATATGTATTGAAAATATTCTTATGTAATTGGCTCATAATTTATTTCTATTTGGGTAAA
>JBCFYV010011164.1:8034124-8061641 GCA_039000515.1 Timema cristinae | reverse complement strand
TGTTGTAAATACTCTCTTACCAACAAAATATTCAATTCATAGGTACGTGTAAATTTCTTTCAATTGTTTACTCGCTTTTATTTTCTTTTGTTAAATACCTAAAATAATATGTCTATGTTTTGTAATATTTTGAATGTTTTGTACCAATTGTATACCAACTCACTTATTTCTTTTTACTCATATCATATTTGTTTCTATTAAAATTTTCTAACTAAATGTATTTTATAACTTATTATATTCAAATAGTATGTAAAATGGTAACTTTCAATGTCTCTAAATATTAATATATAACAATGATTCTATTTTGCCTCTTATAAACATTTGATTGTGGTGATGTTCTCGTTACAGGCCAGTTGAACTCCTTGTTTGGAGTTTGCGATGCTCTTACACCGATTCTCTACAGCACTGTTTACAACACGGTGTATGCAAACACTCAAGAGACACTAATAGGAACTATCTACATCATGAGCGCCGTTCTCATGACTCCTCCTGCCATCATATTCATGTAAGTTCAACTCTTTTGTTGAATGGCCTGGAAGGAAAACTACAATACAACATTTAAACAAATAAATAATAGTTATGCTTGAATAATTTCAATTAAAATAATTCATTACAGTTCCTTAAGAGGTGCACACATGCCAATCAACTCTGTGGTACAGTCGGCTAGAAATTGTAGATTTACATGAATATTGCACATGGAACATTTCTTATAAAACATTAATGGAGATAAAGAGTTAATATAAGTTCCTAATACTGAACATTGTTGAAATATATAAAGTGATATTTGGGTTAAAAAAAAAACTGCAGTAAGAAGGTCGTTTTTGACCATTTTAGAATGGCTTCACAGATAAGCACTCTGCACAAATCTTCATTTTGTCATAATAGGGACATATTGTAATTATTAACAAGAAACTTTGTTGTTTTGTCCCCTATCGTCACTGTGGAAAATTTCGAGTAACCATTCAAATACAAATTCACTGCACACATTTCTGGCATCTTTTAGGTTTTTTACCTTTTACTCCCATACCTCACACGCACACACACAGACACAGATGCGAGCCGGGAGCTGCTATGCTGAATTCTCTTAAGGTATTAGTTTATACACAACTTCTCTATTTTAATTTTTTTAGCATCACGTCTTTCTTTCTGTTCAGGCTATACACATATGTACTAATCATGTTAACGAGCTAGAAATGAGGAATGTTGACTTCAGATGAAGTGTACCTGCATTTGCTTGAAGGAATATTGGAAAACCATTTTGGAAAAAAAAAACTCTGTAACCTGACTGAGATTTGAACCTTGATCTCCCTGTCATCGATAGAAACGTTCAAGTGTTCCCAACACATTTTTTTTCCTCTGAATTATTTATTGACTTTAAGTTTACACTATTTATTCAATGGGCATTTGTCAACCTTGATCAACGCGCCTCTACCAATGTCTACACCAATGACTGGTACCTACAATAGTAGCCATTGATGCAAACTTGATTATAGGTTATGATTGACCAATATTTAAGCATGTTTTGAAGTTTTTATAAAAAATGGTATGTGTTAATCAAGAGACTAATGGTTCCCTAACAAGAAAAAGTTAAAAACATTCCATTATTTGCTTGGACAGCATTAACCATACATTTCCTGTGATTCTTGTGCCATGTGGGTCACTTATGTTCTTTTTATACAAACACTAGTTATTTACACAACACACAGTCAACTATATCAATAGTGGCGACAAAACCTTTACTATCCACACATCCCGTTCATTATTATCATAAGTATATCTTATGTAATTTAAATCAGATAGATTTATTTTATATCTATAAAACCCAAAAACTTATAAATATGGATTGGTTTTGGCACTATGATCTACTACCCGTTCGGGTTGAACATATACACACCAACTACGCTAGTGTGTTAGGGATGAGGAAGGTTGAATTTAGACAAAGTATACCCACATTTGCATGGATGGAGAGTGAATAACTATTTAGGAAAACACACCTTCAATACACCTGACAAGGACTCAAGCCCCAATCACCCTGTCATTTGGTAGTCCATTCTAATGAGAATATGACGCCTTAGACCATGTGGCCCCCAAAGTGGGCCAAGATTAATTACTTTATTCACCATGAGGCTGGGGACTGGATGTTGTGCCTGTCCTAGTCTTTTAAGTTAGATCATAAGGCATATGAAGCTACGACAGGCCTAGCCAGCCGGTAGTGGAAAATATTATGGCTTGAATAAAAAACTGACCCATACCAGAGATAGTAATGGATGTAAAAAAAACTAAAACTATTGGAGGGTGAAGGGCTGATTATTTACTTTTTCTCTCAACTAAAATAGGGTCCACAACACACTAGATCTAAAACAAAAGTTTGCAATGAAGGGCAAAACTCCCTTCTCCTTCTTTTGTTACATTTCACATAGTTTTACCTCCACCAATTCAACGGGCCTGTATTAGCAGTCACTTTTGATAGATAGATTCAATACTAATAATATATGTAGTAAAATATTAAAACTATAGACCATAAAAAATATGTTTATATTTTCAAACATGTTCTTTATAAGTGCTCTAATGAATGATTTATTTAAAGTGTAAATATAAATATTAAAGCTTGCACATTTTACTTAATATCAAATGCATCGCATGTGTAATAAGCATAATAATGTCGTAAAAGTTTATTTATAATTCAATTATATAATGTTATCATCTTAACTGTAAACACGAAACATTTATATATGGTGTAACAAAAGTTTGGTATGTGAAGGTCTAATCTCACATCTGGTACACCCAGACTACTTATTGTAATTTTATTCTATAATATCATATTTCATGCAATGTACTCTACCTTTTAGGCTCATGTATAAGATGGAGAACAGAGAAAAAAAGAATATCGCTTCTGGACAAAATCAAGCTCTTGAAACTTTTAAACAAATGCCAGAAAATGAGTTTCAACCAAGGCCATGCCATAAAAATGAAGGTTTCGAAGATGATCAAAAAGAGTGAATCTAAAAAGTATATAAAAATGTTTAGTTTGATTTAAAAAAAGAAGGTATATCAAATACTCACCAAGACTTTGTAAAGGTATGTCAGAAGCTGTATATAAGTTGAAACATAGATATTTGTACTTTTGCGCATGTTTCTAAAGTTATAAGTCCTTCTCAAAACATGTGGATATCTATCAACTTAAAAATAGATACACCAATGATTTTAATATTATTTTCAAAAATGTTTGGTAAATCTGGTTGGGGCTTATTGGCATAGTTTTCTTCTCTCCTCAATTCGGCTCTAAATCTTTAATCTCTCAGCTGCAAATTGGTGTTTTTAAAAAATCAATCAATAATTATTATAGTTTATCAAATGTGGCAATTTTCTTGCCTCTCTTTTCACCATGATAATCTCTGTTACTGATAAGAATATTTGTATTCCAGGCTAATGCACTGAAGACAATAATTAGGCCTAAGTTAATTTGATATTTTATGACATTTGTAATAATACTTAAGCTACATTTCAATTTATAAGAACCTTATCTGACTGCTATAGAGCTTACTAAATCCACTTTCTTCTATTCATAAGTCACATTGTGAACAAATAAATGTAGAGTGTTGAAGGTATATGTTCCAATTTCCAGTTGCTTCTTCTATTTGAGAGAATATGATATTTATATGCGAATAAACCATAATTTCAAATATAATAACTTTTATATTTAATGCATTATTATATGCACATTCGTACAGTTTTAATTATACTATTGACAAGTCAAAGATGGCTGCGTTATCTGATAGCTTGTGATATTAATGGATCACACATATGTAACTAATGATTTTTTAGTGCATCCATCATAAACTCTAGCTTAAAATATGAGCAGAGAATGACCCTGAGCATGAGATGATTCTTGGCTAGCTCAGTGGTTAAAGCATTGGTGTACTAAGCCAAAGGTCCTAGGTTCGATTCTCATGTAGGGATGTGAAAAAATCATCAATACTTTACTAATATCAATATTTTCCTTTCGATACTAGTATTTTTTAAATTTATAATTTTACTGATATTAGTACTCAGACTCCGGTATCGGATCAGTATCGAAAGAAACAACTTTTTTGTTAACTTCACTCATGCTGGAATTAAATGTTTACTAGGGTGGGCTGTGGATGAAGAACAAATGACACTATTTCTCAATTCTCACTCATTTTCTGCAACTCTAGCATTCAATCTCTTTTTGCTCATCATAATTCATAGCTGTTATTTTCATAAATACAGCCTGATGCCTTATTGGCCGGCGACGGGACGAATGACGAACAATCATCTACTACCCCTTCCTTTATCAATGAGCACGGTCAACACAAACTAAACACAATAAGCTCAATGAACTCAGTCAACTAAAGGGCGCCCGAAACAGACAGTAGAAAAGTGAAGCAGGGCAGGGTGTCCATTATTCTATTATTTGCAGTAGTTAATAATCGATCTTGATAGAGTATATAAACGACCAATGTAGTTAAAAAATTGCATCTCCCAGAAGTGAATTATGTAAGTTTTCTAAGAAGTTGGATGGTGAAAAAGTATCTTTTAAAATTTGTTTTAAAATATTAAAAACCATTATAATTTTCAGTGTTTAAATAACTATGAAAATATAATAATCATGATTCAAAAGCTGAAATTATTATTACTTGATTAAAAAAAACATTTTTCCAAATTAAAATTTCGATATTGGTAATTTTCTTTCGAAACCACATCCCTATTCCTGTGTCCAGGTGTCATTTTTTCAATTTAAAGAATAAAAATTAATTATGTTCCTACTGCTTTTGATTGAATCAAATCTGCGCAATAATGCGCAGTGCAGCTTCATAACAGTATATATCAATGGCTTGCCGAATCAAAGTTGATCCAAAGGGGTGATAATATGTGTTAATATAGTATTACATCCAAGAAGAATGGCTATTTTTATTGTTTGAAACAAATTAAAAAAAAAATAGTATTGAAGGCAGTAGTATATGTTTAATCAAATGTATATCATATCATTGAACACAAACAAAAGTGACATACTTCAACATACAGTAAAAATTACTGGATTCCAAACTACTGTAAGTCAAAGTTAAAGTTGAACCCCAGAATTTTGTTTCAATGTACACTCTGTTCACCTTGAACTCAAAGGTAGCAAGCTTACCTTGACATTATGGTGGAGCTTGTAAGATTGGGCGATACTTTAATTGGTCACTGCTACCTTTCAGGGTAAACAAAGTGTGCATTATGTTAAACTTTTGTATTACTGTATGTTAGGGATGTGCAAAGCTTCAAAATATTGGTGCCAAAAATAAAATCTTCTTTGCTTCAACTTTGACGCCCACAATAACCTCATTACCTTTGAAACATTTTGAAGTAAGAATAAAACTTTGCTATAATATGAACAGATTTGATGTATCTCAATAAATATCACATATCTTTAAAACATATCATTATTTTTAGAATAGCTAGTAAACTGTATTCCAACACCAACTAACATATATAAATTCAAATATATCAGTAAAAAATACTATAATATGCTTTCTTATTTTCTATAAACCTATGTGAATATTTTAAAAATAAAAAAGTATTTTCATGTGACAGTAAAACAAACCTTATCTTTTAATTCGACTTTGCTTCAAATGTTTCAAGCTTCACTTTGAATTTTAAAAAGGGATATTCACACATCTTTACTGTATATTGTAGTTTTCAAAATGTCATACACAATGTTTTCAAATCAAATTTCCTCTTTTTCCAATTTTTTTTTCCCACCCTTTTGGTGGCTGCATTGTCTAACTCGCTACTCTCACAGGATATTGACTATCAAGGTTTGAATCTCAGTCAAATTCACGCAAGAGGGTTAAAAAAATTTATTTACACACTCCCTTAACACAAATGTGAGTACACTTCTGATAAATATAAACTTCCTAATCCCCAAAACCATTAGCATAATTAATACACAAGTGTATAATCAGAATGGCTAGTAAGACACTGTGCTAAAACTATAATTTCTTTGAAGATTTGAGATAGGGAAGTTTGTATATAATATCTTCTATTCGGTTGGAAATAATAATTTCTATTCAAATACAAATAATTATATTGTATTTTATACAAGATAATTACAATTATCACTAATAGCAAAGTTAGCTCAAGACTAGTGAGCTTGACTTTGACAAGCAAGGACACGGTTCAAACATCCTGGTGGTAATGTATTTTCTTAAAATCAACCCTCCTTATTGTATGGCCTTAATTGGTTATTGTAAGAAATAAATAGTATAATCAAGTATAATACCAGTACTTGTGTATAGTTTAAAATTGTGTGATTTGATCACTATCTGTGTATTAATTAAATAAATATATTTTCTTTCACATATTAGATATATTTCATTATTTGCATCTCATTTGTGTGTCCTGCTGGACTATGTTTCATCACCATAAATACATCACTTTTTCTTAAAAATGACCAATAAAAAGTGAAAAGAATTAAGTTTGACACCTTGTAAGTTGTAACTGATAAACCTTTGTGATTTGAAGGGTGACCTGCCGGTCTAGGGGTAAGGTGTCAGACCTCTATGCTGGGGGTCCGGAGTTCATTCCACGGTCCCGGCACAGTTTTATCTGATTACCAAACCCTTCCTTCACCTCTGACAAGACTTCTTGTGAATGTGGGGGATGCCAGACCTCTACCATGGTTCGAAGCCCACGTTAAACTGTAGGTCCTCCATTTCATCTCACAATCACCCTACCATTACACATTAGCTAATAATAATAATTAATAATAATAATAATAATAATATTAATAATAATAATATTAATATTAATAATAATAATAATAAATAGTGATTTTAAATCAATTAATTACAACTAACTTCTCTGGCAGTTGCATGTTCTAAGGCAGTGGTTCTCAAACTATTTTATCACATGGAAGAAGGTGAAATCTACTTAGGAACATTCTTTGGGTTTATATCTCATCCCCTTTCCCTCTTCAAATATAATTCAAGTTTTTGAGGTTTAAAAAAAATTTTAGTAGCAATCTTATGTTATAAATTAATACTAAAACTAAAATTAGTTTTTTCATTTCATATTTTTTCGTGGGAAAAACAATACAATGTAACTTCAAAATGTACTGGTTACTTATACACTTTTTAATACATTTTTTATTATAATAATATTAACAAGTTTTTTTTCTTCTCATTATTAAATTGGATGTGCTGCTAATGAATTTTTAGCATACAAATTTAGAAACATTAATAATGTTTTACCACCACTACATATGATCATTTCACGGAACCCTTGACACCCCTTCACAGAGCCCAGTTTGAGAACTGCTGCTCCTTGGCAATACATTATAACCGCCTAGTCGGCTTTACTCGGGGTGGTTTTTTTCCCCTAAATGGTTTCCTGCCACAAACATGCGGGTACACTCCCTATAAATTCAGACTTCCTCATCCTTGTCACATTGATGTAATTAGTAAATAAATGTACAACCCAAATGGGTAGTAAGGTGTACTGCTAAAATAAAACTTAAAATTGTACTATTGTTCACATAGTGCGATAACATTTCTATTGACCTAGGTAAATAGGTCATTAAAAGCCAGTAGGCCTAAACATGCAACTACAGGATTTTTTCACCTCAAGCATAAATCCTTGATATTTTATAAACTACAAGTGTGTTTAAAGCCGGAATGATAAATATGTCTCCCCCCCCCCACCAGGCTGCCCTGCCATAGACGAGAGTTTTGAAATTACAGTATATATCAGGTCTGGTTTTTTTTTAAATCCAGTATACCTACATGAAAATAATTATATATGAACTATAGCCTACTTGGCAGTCAGAATATTTTATATATATATAATATTCTGACTGCCAAGTACATACATATATATATTTTGGATTCTTATAAAATTCCTATCAGCTATAATCCAATTATATTGTTTTAAGAGGGGTTCATTGTTAAAACAATCTTGACATCTCCTATTGGGAACTTCATCCCAGGCCACCTAGGCAAACCCCCTCCTAGTCCTAATATAGCCATCTTTAAGAATTATGTGAGGTCTTGAGAAGACATACTTTTTTAATATCATGGTTATGTTGGTTCAAGGCAATTAACAAAGGTCATAAAAAATAGTATTAAAAATGTTTGGAACACCAACTTGTATCAGCTTGAAAAGACTACATCTTGTGGATCGATACAGTGTTGCAAACTGCTGTAGCTAACATTTCACTAAATGTGAACTTATTTTTCCAGTATATTCAACTATATTCTTATCTTTCCAGTATCAAAAATAAAATTAAGTATATTTCCAGTATTGGTTTGATGTTTGTTATAAAGCCTGATCTGACAACTTGGTTATTTTCATTTTATCTCAAATGTACCTGGCACACCTGTAAGGAGAGAAGAGGGAAGCAAACAAAGAATCTGACACCCAAGTTTACAAATAATGTTGATAAAAGCTTAAAACATGCACTGAAGATGAGTTGAATGTGTTGATTAGATTTTAAACCAGGCTTACAACTTGATATCCAAAATGTTTAGAGACTTAAAGTGCTCATAAAATTATAGAAATAATAGCTTTGATACCTTTCAACTATTTCCCTCCTCCAAAATAAAATTTATGGTATTGTTATGAGGAGGGATGTAAACAATATTAATTTTAGTAAACACAAAATTACAAATCAGTCTAAATAACACTTTAACCACTAACAAGGCAAAATGTTAGTTATTATCCCCGCGTCTTACTTCCCGATCAGGCTGTACGCACTTACAATAATGTGTAATGGTAGGGTGATTGTGAGATAAAATGGAGGACCTAAAGAAGGAAGGGTTTGGCAATCAGATAAATCTGTGCTGGGACCAAGGATTGAACCCCGAACCCCCAGCACAGAAGTCTGACATCTTACCCCTAGACCACCAGGTCACCAAGGAAAAATATTTTGACATAATGATAATATATTAATTGTTAATGTTTTTATATACATACAGGTTAGTTTGGTTACCAATTTTTTATACCACACCAATTTACCATAATGTTTTTGTAGCATCACTTCTTTTACCTGTTCAGGTTATAGGTATATGTACTAATTACACTAATGAATTAGGGATTATGGTTTAATTTAGAGGAATTGTACCTGCATTTGTATGGAAGGAGAATGGAGACACCACTCCAGTACACCTGACCGGGATTCAAATGCCGACATCCCTGTCCTCGGCAGTTTAGTCTAAAACAAGATTGACACTTAAGACCATGCAATCACTGAAGCAGGCCAGTGTATTGTTACAAACTGAAACCGATAATAAAGGTTTCCACAGTTATTCATTTCCTATCCTTTGTTCATTGTCTTTCATATAAACACCTTGCAAGTCTCATCAGATTACTTAGCACAATAGTTGAAATAACTCAGGGAAAGCATCATTTACTATTAAAATTGAGTGGTCGCATGGTCTAATGCACTATTCTCATGTTAGACAAGACTACCGATAACAGGGAGATCGAGGTTTGAATCTTGGTCAGGTGTACTGAGGTTTCGCTCTCTCCCCAACAACTGCGGGTACACTTCCTCTAAATATAACCTAATCCCTAAAACCATTAACGTAATTAGTAAAAAAATTGTATAACCCGAACAGACTTTAAAAAAATGAGTAGACCAAATAACATAACCTTTTTTTTATAAGGACTTTTTTTTCCAAATTGTGGGAGCATTTTCATAAAACTGCTGCAAAAAAAAAACTAGTTTTATTTTGCCGATTTTTTTCAAGTCTCGAACATTCATTGCCGATATGCATTTAGGAAGGTTTTAAATTTCCATCATAAATAAAAATAGTGCCTCAAAGAGAGATATCAGTAGGTGCATATACCTAATAAATTGTGATGCAATATTGCGTGTTGATTTGTTATGATTCTTTGAAATAAGTTTTAACTAATTCAATAATTCACTATTCACGTTTAAACATCCCACTATGAATAATAAATACATTTCTTTTAAATATAATTATATTCATTATAAAATGGATATATATAATATATATATTATTTTACTTTGTTTATATAATGTGTGTGTGTAATTTAAGTTTTTTTTATTGCAAAATTAGTTCTCAAGTTTGTTTAGTTGACAGATTATTCTTATGTAGGCATGAATTCTCACATTTGATATTTTACATTGTGTTATTTCCTCTTATAGCATAATTATAAAGTGTGAAGTCTTTTTTTCCCAGGGATTAAATAAATGTCGTGATGGAAATTCCAAACAATGGCATTGAAATCCCAGTCAGGTGAGCGTGAGTATTCACAATGAATTGCTAATACTATTAGTAATAGTAATAATGATACTGCAGCATCCTTTGTGTGAAGGTCAGCAAAGACGTAGTAGAGTGGTAAATTACCGTTCCCCTCTCTTTCCTCTTGAGGCTATAGATGGGACTAGCCAACATTGACCTTCATACTAACAACACATGAGGTTGTTAAATCCCTCCCACTCTCCCTCATCTCAGGTTGTATAGTCACAGAACAGTAACCAGAGAGGTGTTATTATCAACACTAACAAACATCAGGTTGCAATAGTTATGTGATACCGGGAATGTTAATCAAACAGTTAAATAAAGGTTTATGCTGTGAATGACTTGTGAGAGTTCAACAACAGTTGTTTGTCAGGTTTGACCGGTCTGGAGCAATCAGGGCAATATTTCATATGTTAGTCCCAGTGTGGTGTGTACAACAAAGACAGAGTGTGTGGGAGACCTAAACCTCCACATGACATACAAGAGTTACAGCTATCACTAATCTATTCTTAACAGTCTGAAAATCACTCACGAAATGGCTGTCTGAAAAGTTATGTATATATTTCAATGTTGCATATAAAGTTAATTTATCAGTTTTAATTTTTTAAGTATTATTGTTAAGTATAACAATGGAAAACCAACCAAGTAAGGATCAAAATGCCAACAATACATCATCGGTTGACTGGAAAGAAATGAGTTTAAAAGAAAAATGTGTGTACCTTCGTAGTAACATTACTGTGGAACCTATATTGGCTTGTTATGTTATGCCCAGTGTTTTAGCAGGGCTAGCCACTCAGAACTTGAACTTAGAGAAAGCTTGTCAGGTGAATTTGAATTATGGTGAACATATTTGTTCAGAGCTGACGGCACGTCACACTGCCAACTATACCACCGAAGAAACGCGAGTGCAAGAACTTGTAGCATGGATGACTGTCTGGAAGATGGCGCTCTCGAGTTCTTTCCCGGCGGTAATTATTTTGTTTCTTGGATCATGGAGCGATCGGCATGCTCGTAGAAAACCTTGTTTACTGATTCCCATTATTGGCGAGTTCCTGACTAGCTTAGGGCTTATTGTGTACTTACTTCTTCATGGAACTCCCCATGGAAGCGGCAGGAGTTGTTGAAGCACTCTTTCCCGCGCTCACCGGAGGATGGGCCACCATGTTTGTTGGAGTATTCAGTTATGTTGCAGATGTCACAACAGATGAAATGCGTACATTTCGTATGGGAGTTGTCAACGTGTTTGTGTCGCTTGGCATGCCATTTGGTATAGCTCTCAGTGGAATATTGTTTCAGAAAATAGGTTTTTATGGTATGTTCTCCCTTTCTTCTGTGTTATATGTAATGGGATTCACATACGGTATATTAAGTGTGAAAGAAACTAGACCACCGATTCCAAGACCTGAAGGAGTGGGATTTCTCAAAGACTTTTTTGATATTCGCCACGTCAAAGATACGCTCCAGGTTGCCTTCAAGCAGAGGAAAGGAAACAGAAGAATGAGGGTTATTATGATTATGATTCTTTCTATTGTTCTCGTTGGACCTATGTTTGGTGAGTAGTAAAATTTCATCATTCTTTTTATCCACTAGGGTTTTTTGTGATAATGTGTCACCAATTAATAGAATCTACCGAAACCCAAATATTTTGTAGTAATGTTTTACAGATCTTATACTCACTTTGGTGGCTGCATGGTCTAAGGTTCTACTCTTTCAGTAGACTAGACTGCTGGTGATGGGTAGATTGAGGTCCGGAGTACTGAAGTGTTTTTTTTCCAAAATGGGTTTCCACTCTCTTTCCACACAAATGTGGGTACAATTCTTCTAAGTGTAACCTTACAAATCCCTAAAACCACTAGTGTAATTAGTACATAAGTGTATAACCCGTACGGGTAGTAAGCAGCAATGCTAAAAGAAAACACCAGATCTTATGTCATCACACTTTTATTAATATAATGTGTTCAAGACAGTGTAGCAAACTTTGACTAAGTAAAACCCAACCCTCTTAGTGACACAAGATAATCTGATCAGTTTTGCCTTTCCCTGTTAAAAGTGCAATGAGCCGATTTGATCAGCTTCGTCTTTTACCTTTAAAAGTGTGATGAGATCGGCTTTTAGGATGTGTTAGTTCTGGTGTTACTTGATATATAGGGTTAGAGTATATTATGTCACTAAACATTCTCCTTTATTAAAGAAGAGTATTATTATTATTATTATTATTATTATTATTATTATTATTATTATTATTATTATTATTATTATTATTATTAGCACCGCGTCTTACTACCCGTTCGGGTTATACGCACTTACGCTAATGTGTAATAGTAGGGTGATTGCGAGATGAAATGAAGGACCTACAGTTTAACGTGGAATCCGAACCACGGTGGAGACCTGGCATTCCCCACATTCACAAGATATCTTGGTAAAGAACAGTAAATGCGGATAAAGATATTAGAAAAATTGTTTGGCAAATAACAGTTTGGCTATTTTTCTCTTGTACAACCAAACAACGATGGTGAAATAACTGTGGAATTCTTGCACACAAAACCTAAAAAATGACCCGGCACTCTTTGCACACAAATTTGGTGTAGGCATGGCGTTAAAAAGGATTAATACACTGGAAATTTGAACTTATTTTCCACGTCAATTAACTGCTAAGCTTCAATTGAGTCATATATAAAATAAAACTAGCTATTTTTCTGGCTAAGTAAACAGTATTCACTTACAATTCAACCAATATAAGCTTCATTGATGAACAACAATGTTCACAAATATATTATGTGTTCGACTTTGAATATTAGTGTCTCAATCGTTACCATTTCTTCTTTTACATTCAAATAAAAAGAGCAAATGAGAAATTACATTGTGGTGTTGATGAACATTTTACAAAGAAATGGTGACCTGGCGGTCTAGGGGTAAGGTGTCGGACTTCTGTGCTGGGGTCCGGGGTTCAATCCTCGGTCCCGGCACAGATTTATCTTATTGCCAAACCCTTCCTTCACCTCTGACAAGACATCTTGTGAATGTGGGGAATGCCAGGCCGCCACCGTGGTTCGGATTCCACGTTAAACTGTAGGTCCTTCATTTCATCTCACAATCACCCTACCATACACATTAGCGTGTGTATAACCCGAACGGGTAGTAAGACACGGTGCTAATAATAATACAAAGAAATGTTTTTCTAATGTTACATTTTATGTTGGTTTTTTTACATATTTGATTCACTTTTAATTTTTTTTCTGGTTAATAACCTGAATATTATATAATATATAAAAAGTGTGAATACAAAATGACAGTTAATCAATTATACAGAGATTTTAAAAAGGGCTAATGATTCAGACAAAAGAAATAAATTTTATATGAAATTTTAGTTAAGTTTGGGACATCAAAAAACTTGTCAATCTGATTGAGTTTAACTGATGCGCGTGGAAGGGTACAGGTTGGATGTCACTTATCAGATACTTTTGAAATATATAATGGGATTAAACAAGGAGACGCACTTTCCTCATTAATTTTTTAACCTACCTTTGGAGTATGTTATTAGGGTAATGAAAGAGAGTAGGGAAGGGTTAACATTAAAGGTACAATGAAGCTATTAGAATACACAGATGATAGGCAATAGTATGGAAGTTTTTGCAAGAAATGAGTAAATTTTACTAGAGGTTATTAAGGAAATGGGTTGAGAAGAGAACGATGAAATACTAAGTATATGATCACAGAGAACACAGATTGGGGTTGATGATTAGGAGATTACTGTGAATAACATATCATTTGACAGGATTAATTAGTTTAAATATTTAGTAACAATTTTAACTATCAATAACAATATCAGATTAGAAATTAGGAAAATAATATTGTCAGTTATTAACATCTCACCAAGTGTCAAAGAATGTAAAACTTAAGACAACAATTTTACTGGTTGTTCTCTATGTGTGCGAAACGTGGTGACAAAGACTAATTTAGGGTGCTTAAAAACAAGGAACTTATGAAGATATTTACTCCAAAAAGAGATAAGGCTACCAGGGAGTGGAGGAGATTACATAATGATGAGTTACATAACCTATAATCACCACAAGAAATTGTTAGGATAATCAAGTCTCATATTACGGTGGGCAGAACATGCAGCACAAATGAAAGGTCTCATAACCTTGCTCAGGGTACTGATTGGCGAACCCAATGGGAAGACCTAGATGTAGGATAACATTAGAATGGTCTTGAAAGGGATAGGGTGTAATGAGGTGGACTGGATAGAACTAGCTAAAGATAGGGATAGGTGGCATACTTTCGTTAGTGTGACAATCAACAGAGTTCCTAATTGTGTAGAGTAAGTAAATTAAGTATATTTCAAGTACAATATCAATCATAAAAAACCCGCCTCTGTGGCGTAGTTGGCTAACGCGCTAGTCGTGTTGAGCCCGACTGCCGAGGACGGGGAGATTGAGGTTCGAATCTCGATCGGGTGAACTGGGGGGTGGTTTTTCCTAAATGGTTTTCCCCTCTCCCTCCACACAAATGCGGGTTCACTTCCTTTAATTCAACCTTCCCAATTCCTAATCCATTAGCATAATTAGTACTTAAAGCGTATAACCCGAACGGGTAATAAAACGCGGTGCTAAATAAATAATAATAATAAAATGTGATTGTACACACTGATAACATTTACGAGTGGATCTTTAATTCAAACCTCTTTCTCTCATAGTGAATGATCAGAGTTGGAAAGTCTCTAACCGAATCCATACTAGAAGGCATTTATTCATTGACACAATATTAGAAGAACTAGTAAATATGTTATTTCCCTGCAGTAAATATGGATCCATTTCAGGTGAATCTGCCATAAACTATCTGTTCACCCGGTACAAGTTCAACTGGAATGAAGTTGACTACAGCATGTATGCCACTTACACTGTTATTGTTCATCTGATTGGTGAGTGTGTATTTGTTACCTCTCATCATACAATACAAATTAGTCATTAACATATGACTTTGTTTGGCAAACAGAATGTTAATATTTCATAAATGCTACAGCAACAAAATTATTTTACAAATTAAATTTCCTTTTTAATCACTGTTAAAGGATTTCTTTCTCTTCCATTAGTGAATTTTTCTAAGCTAAAATAATGTAATTGTGAACATTTCAACTTTATGATTATAACACTTGTATGCACTCGTGAACTAATAAAAGTGGTTTTTTTTTTTACCATTTTGACAACCTCTTTGTATGCTTGGGACTACAGCTGAAGTGATTTAATGGATTTGGTTCTAACTCGATAGTTGGATAGAATATGGCTATTTTTCTTGGCATTCTTTTTATTTTTATTCTCGCTTTAAGATTTAAATGGTGACCGATTTTTGAAAATTTGCCATATTAAAAAAAAAATTGCTGTAACAATTTTGTTTGAAATTTATATCTGAAGTATTTAATAAGAGTAACAAAAAACCGGTTTGAATTACTAAGAAAGACTTGATTTACAGATAAATGATTTTTTTTTTTTTTAATTTCATTCCAAAGTAAGATACTATTCATTTATTTTTGAGTTGCTTCTGATTGTAGCTTAAAACACAGAACCTATATTCACAACCATAGCACGATTTAAAACCTTTACCTGGGTAGGTATCATCATTGCTCCCTAAGCTATAATATGCCTGCAGCTGTAATTTGTCTTTGTGCTGTATGTAAACAGCTTATTTCACAAACTACAGGGACGAAAAAGAATTCAATTCTGATAAAACTGTTGACTATTTACCAAACTTACTAGGTTAATAAAAATAATATGATGACCATTAGTTTTTTTATGTGTGTTCTCATCAGATTGACGAGTTTTGCCCAAACTTGGTATTTAAAAACTTCTAGTATGAGGCCACTCATCTATATTTTTAATCTATATTTAAGTTACTATTCTGAAGTCAAAAGTATCCAAAGTTTTTTTGAAAATATCGAAGCTTAGCTATGTGTTAGATAATTAAAGGTTTTTTTAACCATTCATGATTTATCAAATACTTGATTTAGTAAAAGTATCAGTTTTAAAAGGGTACTTTTCATGCAATAATTAATTTTATCAAAAATATGAGTGTCTTTTACTGTGTGATTTCATTTTCAGGCACTATGATTGCTATCACATTATTCAGCAGAGTGCTGAAATGGGATGATGGACTGATAGGATTCATAGGCTGTGTTAGTAAGATAACAGCCAGCTTTGTGTATGCATTCAGCTCTGCCCCTTGGATGTTATTTGTAGGCAAGTGGTTTATTACAATTTGAGTTTATCTGCACCACCTGTAAATTAGGAGATAGACAAGTCTTGCTTGTATAACCAATAACTAGGAAATAATGAATGACACTACCCCAAATTATGTCCAAGTTACATGTAAAAGGGCTTGCAGGTCTTATGTCAAGAATAATATAAATCATGTGCGAGGTCTGTAAACGTATGCACATTGTAAACACTGTATTTAATAAGCTATTAGATTATACATTGTAATTTAAACTATGCCCATAATATGTGAATATTTTTACACACCAACAAACCGCTGATTATAACTTAAACAAATCAAATAATTTAAATAATTATTACAATAAATTCCAAATTGTTCTTTATTGTAGTGTCTCAAAACCCTATCTCATTGTAAATGCACATGGACATTTCGAGCTTGCACAGTATTATTTTAATTTACTCCCGCTATTGGAGAGATAAGAAATCAAAAAGAGAAGCAGCATCGCAAGGAAAAGGTGTGATTCTCTAACCATTTTACTGCTACAAAGAAAGTATCTAATCAACAAATACTTTTTTTTATTAACTATGATTTTGCCATTCAATCGTTTCGAGTTTCCTCTTCAGATGAATTAGGGGCTGAGGGGGTGAAGAATTCTTCAAAATGTATTCTCATTTTCTACATCCACAAGGTTAAATAGTTTAGTGTGAGTGATAAGGATTGAATTTTGTTGCAGGACAGGTCGTGGAAATGCTTGCAGGAGCCGGTGGAATCGCAATGCGGTCTATGGCCTCAAAACTGGTACCGTCTGACGAACTTGGTATGTTAATATTAGGGATCTGCTAGTATTTGAATTTTTGAGCCGAGCTTTAAATATCTACTTGAGTTTGGGATCAACATATTTATGGGTTCACTATTTCAGCTTCCTCTGATGAGGTGACTCATTGTTTACCTCTCCTTTCTACTTGTTGGGATGTGGTTTGTGAAATAATTCACAGTCAACGTAGTAGAAGGGGTAGTGTGAGAACAAATTAATAAAGAGGGTATTGCACAGATGGCAATTGGAATGTCAAGGTCAGCAACTGAGTTAACTGGTTGTTGAATGGAGGATATTAATAGTAGATAAATAAGAAATAGGAAAGACATCTCTATGTAGGGTTGTTAGAACACATAAAACCTTAGTGCAAGACTGTATTCAGTACAGCTTAATGCAAAAGTGTACTATGTAGATCTTAGAAAATCATTAATGCTCTGTCTTCTCTCCTATTTTCATTTTTTTTTTTTTTTTTAAACCATACTCAGAAATGTTGAAATGTATCATAGTTTATGTTTCTGTTGCTATTACATTATATTTAAAAATTAATTCTATAATTAACAATGGCTTGATTTTTATTTAACTATTTAAAAACTAATTTTATTTTAAATAGCTCTCTCTTATTTCGTTAAAAAAATTAATACATGTTTGTTTTTTTACTAACATAATTAAGTTTTAAAATTATATATTTATTCAACCCAATTCAACTCTTGGGAGCTTCATGAAAAGCTCGCTCGAGGTTGACTCGAATTAAAAAGATTTTGGTCCCTGACCCCTAAAACTCATTCTATAGAACCAATAACAGGAACCCTTTGTTTACTACAAAAAATAGTTCTAATATCAAATAAAATTATATGACTATTAATCTTATGAATTACATTAGAATTAATCTTTTACAAATTAACTGATGGTTTTAAAATATTTACAAATGTAAATATCAGATAAAGTTTGCATATTATGTGTCTATAAATGTGGATTGAAGCTTTGCAGAAGCTATTTTGATCATTTGGGCTTTATTCAAAGTTACTGATCAACCATATCCCTGGTCACATTGTCTAACACGTAACTCTCGTTTGGTTTCACTTTGTCATCACTGTTTGGTTTGTTTCGTTGAAATGTTGGCAACAGTGTCAAGACTGCAAACGGGGTCCTTGTCCCTCCACTTTCAAAAATTAACAGTGCTTGTTTAGTTCTATTCGAGAGAAAAGAGCATCAGTCAATTTGTCGAGAACCATTCACATCAGTACAGTATGAAAGAACTTATTAGTTGTGATGTTCAACAATATTACAACTAAACACTCATGCTAGGCTAAATTTCTGATGAAAGAGAGATCAAGGTTTGAATTATGGTCAGGTATAATGAGGTGGCTTTTCCTAAATAACAGTACCTTTTTAAGTCCTACTCCATTAGCGTGATTAATGTATGTATATAGCCTAAACAGGTACTAAGACAAGGCAAAAAAAGTTTCTGATGTTGTCACTGATTATATTGAATGAGGATTATAAAAAGCGTTTGTCTTTTAAACCTGCCTGCAACACCATATTGGAGCTTTAGTAATAAGATTGTACTTAACAGATAAATATTATTCTCATTAATAAATGGTATTAATGTATTACTATTAAAACTGGTTAAACTTTTGTAACTCTTATAGGAAAGATGAATTCCTTGTTTGGAATTTGTGAGATTGCTGCCCCACTCGTCTACAGTCCTATGTACAGTTTAGTGTATGCCTTCACTCTCAAAACTCTGCCCGGTGCAGTGTACCTTCTAGGAGCAGCTCTACTTGTGCCTGCTGCAGCCATGTTCATGTAAGTTACCTAGTACAGTCCTCTGTACAGGCTAATGTAAGTGCTACCACTCATTCATAGTTAAGTCTTGACCAAGAACATTTCATGGTTCATTGATAATAGGGTGAGGTTACTTTAACCACTTCTTGGTGAAAAGTTACCTCTTCCTCGTAATTACTATCATGGCTAGATGTGAAATAACTCTAACATTCTATAGTATGGCTAGATGACAAATAACTCGAACAATCTATAGTACAAAGCTAATCTTATCCAACCTGAAGTTGCATGTACTACCCTTTCCATGGCAACTATTTAGTTGCTACGCCTGTCTAGGTTATCTGCAAACATTCAATCTTATCCAACCTGAAGTGTCATGTACTACCCTTTCCATGGCAACTATTTAGTTGCTACGCCTGTCTAGGTTATCTGCAAACATTCAATCTTATCCAACCTGAAGTTGCACGTACTACCCTTTCCATGGCAACTATTTAGTTGCTATGCCTGTCTAGGTTATCTGCAAACATTCAATCTTATCCAACCTGAAGTGTTATGTACTACCCTTTCGATGGCAACTATTTAGTTGCTATGCCTGTCTAGGTTATCTGCAAACATTCAATCTTATCCAACCTGAAGTGTCATGTACTACCCTTTCCATGGCAACTATTTAGTTGCTACGCCTGTCTAGGTTATCTGCAAACATTCAATCTTATCCAACCTGAAGTTGCACGTACTACCCTTTCCATGGCAACTATTTAGTTGCTATGCCTGTCTAGGTTATCTGCAAACATTCAATTTTATCCAACCTGAAGTGTCATGTACTACCCTTTCCATGGCAACTATTTAGTTGCTATGCCTGTCTAGGTTATCTGCAAACATTCAATCTTATCCAACCTGAAGTGTCATGTACTACCCTTTCCATGGCAACTATTTAGTTGCTATGCCTGTCTAGGTTATCTGCAAACATTCAATCTTATCCAACCTGAAGTGTCATGTACTACCCTTTCCATGGCAACTATTTAGTTGCTATGCCTGTCTAGGTTATCTGCAAACATTCAATCTTATCCAACCTGAAGTGTCATGTACTACCCTTTCCATGGCAACTATTTAGTTGCTATGCCTGTCTAGGTTATCTGCAAACATTCAATCTAAAAACTATTTTTGTCCATAAAATGTCTTCCTCCAAGCCCAGACAATTTTTTTTTATTTCAAAGAGCTTTAAAAGGGTCGTCTATTTTCGCTACAGTTATGAATTCAAGTGAAAATACATTTGAAGAATGTAGGATATATGTTGTTAGGGTAAAATAGGTTTATTCCATTTGCTGAAAAGTCAGGCAGATAATCTTACTCATTCTTATTCATGATGTTGGATAGAAAAACACAAACTAGCAGGGTTGCATTACATATAAACAAACACTCCCTAAAACTTAGAACAGAATGACTCTTATAGGAAAATATTTGCAGTCACTACACATCTCAATGATTTAGGGAGGGCTAAGATATATATTTTCTTCCATGCAAAATTAAAAATTATTCACAAAATATTTTTTGCCAGGGAATGGGGGAAATTATTTGTGTTTTTCTAGGCACAAAAATATCCTGTATTTTCACAGGTGCATGGCACTCTCGGATATTTTCACGAACTGTTACTTAGCACATCAAAATTACTATCAAAACATATTTAAAGTTCATTTTAGCATTTTTAAATATCGAATACATAAGCAAAATAACTTTTTTTCTATATAGCAGACATTTTTGATTTTTGCCTATGTTGTCTGATATTTAAGTGTAATGACTGAACTATCAATATTTTCTTCTTCCCATTCTGATAACCAATAAATTTCCTCGCTAGAAAAGATGTATTTTTCTCAACCAAAAATCATTTGTAAAAGAAAGAGAAGTAAAAAAGTGTTTGAATGGCTATTAATATCACAGCAATATGGGTACCAATAGCACATATTTAAAAATCAAGAAGAATATCTTAGAATTTTTCTATTCATAAATCTTAAATTTGAGTTTATTTATCATTTTTAGCCAAAAAATAATAATTGTTAATTGCTGTCTTTTTAAGTCAAAATTCAACAAAGTTTATTGTTTTATACATTGCAAATCCGGTTTTCTATAAATGGGGCAATTAACATATGTTTTTATAGTCCAATGATAGTAGTTCTATAAACAATTTTACTATAACTTTTTCTACAACACGAACAAGACTAATTTGTCTTGATTTTGACTTATAATAAAATAAGCAAGATTTTTTTAATTTGAGTACCTAATTTATTTATTGTTTTGAGGCATTAAACACCATATATACCTTCTTCTTATTGACTCTGATCATTTTTGTATTACCCGACTTGGTGGTGTAGTTAGCTAACGCGCTAGTTTCATGTTGAGCTAAACTGTGAGGACGGGGAGATCGAGATTTGAATCTCAGTCAGGTGATTTTTTTCCTAAATGGTTTTCCATCCTCTTCTATGCAAATGCGAGTTCACTTCCTCTAAATTTAACTTTCCCAATTCCTAGTCCATTAGTGTAATTAGTACTTAACCCAAACGAGTAGTAAGACACAGTGTCAAATAATAAAATAAATTTGTGTATTGTTCTCTCTCTATCTCTATCGACATATGAAGAGATTAGAACTAGAAAGAAACATCTTAAACATATAAAATAAGTTTATACTAGCGTACTGTACAAAAATAGATAGTTAAAAACATGATTAGAATAAGGTTTGTAAAAAGATTTTTGTCCATCCAATAAATTTAATAAGTTCTCTTGCTTGTTGGTTAAAATAAGTGTGTACGGTTCCAACCACACTATATTTATGTTGATAAATACAAAACATAGTGCCACAAATTATGGACACATCAGTTCTATACAAATATGTAAGCTTTTGATATAGTTTTTTTGTGACTTGAGTCTGAAAATAAGATCAGATCTATGTTCTAGTAAAAAAAAAGTTCCAAAATAATATATCCTGTATTAAAATGCACTATAAGATTTATTTGTTATTATTTCTATTTCAGGACAATGTACCTCCTTCAAAAGAAAGACACTCTAAACAATACGGTACAAATGAATGAAGTTAGGTTGAATAACGAATTGGAGTCAAAATCAAGGACAAACCAGGCCTTTGAGAGCGATGAGAGAGATGTTCACAGTAGGTAAAGAAGACATTCAAGCAACGTTCAACAAGGTCACTGTATTAATAAAGATATCAAAATAATATGTATTATTGGATTTATTTACCTATCCTAAATCATTCCCACAATTCAAACAAGGAGAGAGGGAGTAGTATGGTCAACTTGATCAATCTGCATATATACCTTAATGGTGAAGGTATAAATGAGAGGAAATGGAGGGTACAGGGAAAGAAAGTGCAATTTTAACTCAGTTAGACAATCATAAGACCTAATACACTTTAGATACTAGTTAAAAGTGGTAACTGTCTTATTTAAATTGATAGAAAAAAGTACTTGCTGTGGTCCTTATGTGTTCGAGATATAAACGTTATAGTGTGACTTTCTGCTCTTTTACCTTGTATCCATAATATGTATCCACATTTGTATGAAGCGAGAAAGGAAAACCATTTAATAAACCTAATTAGACTGTATGATTAATAATGTGGGTTCGTTTTATTGTCACTTTATCAATGCATTATATAACTAGTGAAATGTGACAACCATGAAGTAACCAATAAGGTCATTCACACCCTAAGAACATAAAACATATTAAAATTGGGTGTATAACAAGATCACAAAGGGAATATCAAATCCAATACAATTAATTGTACAAGCATTAGCGCTCTTCAATATACTAAGAGCGGTACCATACTAAAATTTATATATATGTGGAACCCTCATTTTCAGGGTCCTCAGTGTGTTGATTGCATTATCTTTATTCTAGGCAGACAAATTGTGAATTTTATTTTGAATGTAACGTCTCGGTTTGCCCTGATCATATAACTAGTGATCAGTCCCAAGACTCCCTTTTCCTTTGTATTGTGTCGTGATTGATGAAGTACATTCTTTCCCCAAATCTAAGAAAACCTTTCAAGATTGAATAATGATAGTCGAATAAGAGTATTTGCTTTTAGTCGTGGGTAAAGCGGGGGAGATTGTGTATTGTGTCTCAATCAAAACAATGTAATACTTTTATTTTATTTTTTTAAGTGCTTTGTGTAAACATAGTTTCACTAGTGTTACCGGTATACCTATATTTGTGAGTGCCAACCTATAAATTGTTGACAAACCTAGGCCAAAATTAAAAATAGTTTAAAACGGTCATTTTAAAGTAAATAAATATGAACATTATTTGTTTACATAGTTTTGATAAACTTTTCCAAAATTTAACTTGACCTGTCTTTTATTTCTTTGTTAAAATTAACAAACGTTTCAACATAAAATACGATTTCAATGACTAGAACTTCATTTGGAACATTGGTGCTTTGCCTTTCGACCACTTTCGATGGTCATGCTTCGAATCTGAAAATATTGCCAGCATCAAAGGTCGATGAAGTAACAGTGCTAGGAACTTTTGATGCTGTTGGGCTGTCAGAGGAATATTAAGCTCCGAGGCACATTTCAGGATGTTTGAACACGAATGAATATCCTGCATAGTGCCTGAAACATAAACATATTTAATCATTTATTTGTGGATTGGATATATATGATTAATCTGTTTGTAATGAAATATCCTTTATAAATATATCAAGTCTAGTTGGAAAAAAAAAATACAAATATTTAAATTGGAACTTGTTTTTAAGGTTATTATTCTGCTTAATGGAGGTGGGGTCTTATGTTTTGGTGGTGGGAAGGGGGGGTTCCTGACCCCTACCTCCTCTTAAACTCTCTAAAATTAAAGGCTAAGACAAAACAATGTTAAATCTCACCCCATATTTTATTAGTATACAATCTAGTTTTCTTTCAATGCCAGTTTGAACGTTTCTATCACTTGTGATTGTGTGGAATGTCAGGCCTCCACTGTGGTTCGGATTCCACATTAAACTGTAGGTCCTCTATTTCATCTTAGCACAATTAACATACCAGAACACACTAGTGTAAGTGCGTATAGCCTGAACTGGTAGTGAGATGTGAAGATGAATAATGATAATAAATATATAAATAACAATTAACAACAACAACAGCTCAATCTTGCCTTTAAGCAGCACAATAAAAGCAAGAAGAAGAAAATGATTTGATATTAAAACTTAATTGTATAGGCCTACCTACAGTAATGTGTAAAATCAAATAAAAACCAATGCAGTTCACTAAACATTCTCTGCCCTATTTCACATTTATTTTCCCTTTAAATCTGGGGTTTCGCTTTGTCATCGTTTTTCTTTCTAATGCCAGGATCACAACCAACTTAACGTTAACTTAAAGTTAACTTAATGTAACTTAAAGTAAAGGATCTCCTAATGTGTTTAAATGGAAGCAATCACGATGCAGTTAACTAACGTTGACTTGCAGTTAACTTAACGTAAGAGATGTCCTGGGAGGTCTTTTACTTTAAGTGAAAGTTACTTGAAGGGTATCATGTGATCTAGCCAGCCAATCATTATACGAGTGACATCAACAGGGCTATTTAGTAATTCATTTGTTGGTTTTAACACCTAGGTCTACTTTTTAGCTTTAGTTCTAGTGATCTTAACAATTAAAATAAGCTTAGTGTCATATTATTATAGAACGTTAGAGAACAGAATTAATTCAAATATTGTATAGAAGTTAAAACCAGAAAGCTTTTATTATATAAAATGCTTAACGTATTACTTTCAAAAAAGATCCTTGTTATTAAAATATAAATCAACTAACATAATCATGATTGTAAAAGCATTAAAATCTGCTCGTTACCAGTAATGCTAGTTAATCTTTTAGCCATATATTAATAGAAAAACATTTATAATACAAGAAATGTATTTAGTTAATAACAGCCATTGAAAAAAGTCAAAATGATTGATTAAACTATATAAATCTATTTGGCATAAACCCTAAGAAAGAAAAAAAAATGTAGTATCTAAAGACACACTTAAATCATTTATATCATTAATTTTAATGGTTTATCGCAGATACCATAGTAGACTACTAGGCTAGATATTAAACAGTAGCCTATCTACTTCAAGACTAATCAGTTTCAGTTTGAGATAAAAAATTAATTCTTTCTGTTTACCAGTATTTTATATTGTATAGAAAAGTTAAATTTATCTAGAAAGTTTAACGGTAAATATCTATAATATTGGTTGAAAACTGTAAACATTCACAGATCATATACACTAATACAAATAGTACAAATCACATATCAAAACACATACTCTAGAATGGAGATGTTTGGTTTGAGTTATATTAAGTTACGTGAATCATGATCACATATAAGTTAACTTAACTTTAAGTGAATGTTATGTTAAGTTAACGTTAAGTTGATCATGATCCGAGCATTAGTCGCTCATTATATTTTAAGCCGTTGATGGGATCAAATGAGTTCCGGTGGTGGTGATGTCGGTATATCTGTAAGGGGAAAGCAACCCGAAGGGTCGCATGTGATTTTCTATACCACCAGCCATTCTCGACTAATCTGAAGTATAGATGATACGCTGGTCTGAGGAGGTCATGAATCATTTATGTAAACTATTGTAAGCTAACAGAATTTAATATGTGTGGTCTTGAGAATTAATGATGTGGCATACTCGAAGCATTTTATTTAAAGTAATGAACGACTTTAAATTTCATTCACCTAATATTTCAGTGGTGAGCCATCATAGTATCAAACATTGTACAGATGCAACCTAAATAGACTAGCTGTTTCATTTAGCGGCCATGTGTGCGTGTCAACTAGCCTTTATTAAAACTAGACAGTGAAAAGTTTGGCAATTTTAAGATTTACTACTTTTTTAGCACTCATTTGAGTTATAAGTTTATGTTCAAATCACGCTAATGGTTTTAGGGATGAGTAAGACTATATTTATAGGAAGTGTACCAGCATTTGCATGGATATAGAGTGTAAAACTATTATAGAAAAACTACCCTCAATCTACCTGACTGAGATTTGAACCTTGATCTTCCAGTCATTGGCAGTTTAGTCTACTGCAAGGTTAGTGCATTAGACAATGCGGACACCGAAAAGGGTGGTAGACTTTGATGGACATGTGAGATAGCTATCAGAAACAGAACAACTAGTGACTTGAGGTTGGAATTTATAGTGTTGTGTCGAGGTGTCATTTTTCAAATACGCTAGGCCTATATTTAAATTATCTTTTTGTAAAGGCTTTTTACAATGAACATTAAAATCATTATTGCCATCATCATCAACTGTTTCAAGCCTATGGCCGGGTTAATTTAGTCAAATGCCCCCATCTTCTCCTATTCTTACAATAAACTTATATCAGGTAATAAGGAACCTATGCTAAATGTGGTTAGAGAAAGTAAAATGCTATCTTTTGAGAGAAAAAATTTTTACAATAAAAAAAAACCTTGCTCAGTTATAAATTATCCTAGAGCACAAAAAAAAGTCAGCCATTAAAATATTTTTATTGGTTAGTTAAATAAGTGATGGATTAAAATGTATCAATAAAAGAATGACAACTTTACACAGAAATAACATCTTTAAATGTAATAATACATCCAAAATATTATTTTAGTTGAATTTTAAGAGACTTGGCAGGTTAAGTTAAGCTTGTTTTTTTTAATTATTATTACTATCATCATCATTATCAATATCATTATTATTAACACATTGAGTTTGCTATGGAGAAAAGATAAAAATTAAGCTCATTATAAAATGAACAAATACAGGCCTAATTTACAGGTAAATGAAAATATACCTTAAATTCACGTTTTAAGAGATCTCTTATTTAAATCAATAAGAGGTATCTACTTACATTTGTAGTCGAAAAACGCTCTCAGAACTTGAGAGTATTGTGGTTGCATTTCAAAATGCAAAAGAACTTCAAGTAGACGGTAAATAGTTTCACTTTGATGACTTTTAAGTGCAGCTATTGTAATTGAAGATATTCTGTTTTTCACAAAATTTTTAAGTTTTTCATTTTCCTTTAAAAGTTCCATGGCTAAAGTTTGATCAGCAAAGCATTCACTGAGAAAGCAAAATTGCCACAACATAGCTAACATGTAAAAATCTTCATGTTTTAAAGATAAACTTCTGACAAAATTGGTTACAAGTACAAGAGCTGCCTCCCCTTTAAAAGAAACCACATCTCTAATAAAAAACTTGATCATTGTCCTTAATTTACTACGTAACATTACATTATTCTCATAGACTTCAGAAAATAAAGTGATGGCTTCTTGGATGTTTCCATTTATCCAAGCAGCCTCAGCGAAGTAGTGTTTGTATTCAGCTTTATTTAAATATTCCTTTTCATAGTGATATTTACTCAAAGTAGCAACAACTTCAATACCACATTTCTTTCCTCGTCTAGCAAACACACTTGCCAATT
>JBCFYV010011164.1:8017130-8028898 GCA_039000515.1 Timema cristinae | reverse complement strand
AGATTACCACAATTTGGGTGGTGAATGGATTTCAAAGGAGAGGGGACCTTTTTAGTGCACAGACAACACCACACCCTTGGACGTTTAGGATAAGGGTGTATTATTGCCTATCCATGGACAATTGTTTTTGAATGTTTTATGTCCTGAGTAGTTAATTAGGGGGTGTTCTCTTGGTTTTATTCCTCCATTTCCATCTTTTACTCTACCCCCTTACCCCAAACTAACCCTTTACAAGTGTTGCAACCACAACACCTTAACTTTGGGATGGCCGCCACTGCTAAGAGATGATCAATAGAGCTAGGGTTTTAATCTTCACAGGAATTCAGAGGGAAGTTAAATGATTAGAGTAATCAAACATTTTAAATTAAAAACTGCTCACCCTTCCCCCTCAAAAGTAAATATAACCTTCCTATTCTTACAGTGAATGGACCTAGAAGCATTATAATAGTTTAGCAACAATTTTAAATGACAATGAAGATGTATTTTATAGTCATTTGATAAGTGTTTTAGTTACTATTCAATAGTATGGCTCCTGCATCTGTGTTTTCCTTTGTCAGGTATCCATTTGAACCTCCACATGTGAGGTTTGTGACTCCTATTTACCATCCTAATGTGGACGAGTCTGGACGGATTTGTTTGGACATGTTAAAATTGCCACCTAAAGGAACTTGGCGACCTGTTTTTAGTTTAGCAGGACTACTAACCTCTATCCTAACTTCTTCAGGCGACTCCCAACCCTGATGATCCGCTTATGGCTGATATTGTAAGTAAACTTTGCCTGTTTGGTGTTATTTGGCAACTGTAATGAAAAGTCGGTTCCTTAGCTTCCAAAGTACAAGACATAGTTAAACAAGGATTGGCACGTGGTTCCAACTCTTTTCCATACACCTCTCCCCCCTTCTCCTTTTCTACCCCCCCCCCCCCAGAGTGGGGTTTATTCAGTTGGACTCACTTAAAAAGCACTAACTCCCCAGAAAAAACCTTTAACAAATTATAGATGTCTTGAGCTGCAACTAAAATTCAACAGGTATTTTATGATGATATTAACTACTATAGTAACTTGCTTCAGTGGTTGAATGGTCTAAGGCGTCACTCTCGTGTTAAACTGGCCTGCTGATGAAGGGGAGATTGAGCTTTGAATCCCAGTCAGGTCTACTGAGGTCGATTTTCCCAAGTAGATTCTCAATCTACTTCCATACAAATGCTGGTGAATCACCTCTAAAATACTTCCTTCCTCATCCCTACCCCATTAGAGTAGTTATCATATATATGTATAATCTGAACAGGTGGTAAGTTGCACTGATTAAAAAATCCCCGCTAAAGTAGATGTCTTATGCTTGTAATAAAAAGTTTATAATAAATCATATTGTATGAGTAATTTTGACCTATTTTCACATGTTTTACTGTTTTATTCCTTAATATTTAAATAAAAACTAAAAAATATGAACTTAACAAATTGTTCCCGTTGTTAATGAATCTTAAATTATTTTGTATAGTTATTGTATATAGCACATACATGTTAAATCGGTTTTTATTTTTTTCAGGCTTGATTCATATTTATAAAATTCATTCCAATTTAATAACTCTATAAAACTCGTTCAAAAAACTAAATGTTGCCTACTTTGTATCAATCCATTTCCTGGAGCACATGTAACATAACTATCTGTGCAGGCCTAGCAGCCATTTTTCTACTCCTACCTGACAAATATTTTCGTTACTCATTAATTTTCTCATTTATTACTTTATTCCTATTGATGGATAGCATTGAACTAGTAGCTCTTTCTATCAGCTTCAATATAAAGTATTCGGACTGGTTAAAACTACAGTGGACCATTGAATAATAATATTCAATAACATATTGCAATGAAACATTGATTCACGTCCTCACCAGAGGGCGTTTGGGCAAACATAGGCGTTGTTCAATGCTTATGTCAGGGAAAAGGTTAAATAAGTAGTTTGAAGAACAAAAACATCAAATAACTTAAAATTTAAAATGTTATAATTTTAATTTATTAGAATTAAATATATGATTGGTTGTATGACACTATCAATCTTTCCTTGTTAATCAAACCGTGAATCAGTATTTCAAATAGACATTGGAAAATGATAACTGAACAAAGGTGTTAAACCTGGGATCAATGGTTTATCATGATAATGCTCTTCTATTGGGGCATTCAGGTTCATCCTGTGTCCGGAGTTACACACCACTTATTATTCCAAACATAGTCTACAATGGACCGAGATATCGCCCGCTATTTTATAGCTCTCAATAACACAGCTGCAGTGATTCTAGTTTGCTTTTGGCACTGGCAAATGGTCAAAGTTTTTTAAAGTGCATTTATACAAAACATTCTGAAACTAACATTTTTTTAAATACTATTTTGTTGCTTACAAATGTTTTTTTTTTTTCAAATTATCTAATTATTGTATATAACAACACCCATATAAAATACTTGTATAATTTGGCAGCAACCAATCTGACCACAAGTCACTGGGTATATGTTTCTAATAGGTATAAAATAGCTTATGTCACTTTTAAATAATAGTTAATGTATTACCCTGGGTACAAGCCAGATATGGATACCTCACTGTTAGAGCAAACGCATACTAAGGCCACACTTACACTTTTTTCTGCCCAGAACTCAGCTAAAAAGTTGGACAGGAGGCAGCTAGACAGACCGATAAAAGCGCATAGTCAGAGCTGCAAAACTCGTAAGAGGGAAACTACACAACTTGCAATAACCACTTGTCGCCCGTGACTTCTCTTCAGTGTTGTCTACATTTCAGTCGCGCAAACATAATTCCTGTTGATTATATCAAGAAAAATGATTTGCCACTTCAAGTTGTGTGGTGTATGTGTAGCTGCAACAGCATTGATTGTATTCTATCAATGGGAACGTTTCAACATGAATAATAATTGTTTCACTATAAATAAAATCGATTACATTATCACTCATTTTGAATATTGAATGTTATAACTCACAATAAAATATATAACACTTATCACAGCTCTGGTGAACGTAGCTTGGAGTCGCACTTGAATGACAATTGGAGGAACATGAAGGCACAACCCTGGGGAGGACCTAGGAGTGTCCCTCAGTTTTGGTTGCACGTTCGGCAGATATAGAGCAGGATATGATGTGGAAAATGGACTCTGGCTTAGACCAACACAACATGACCTTGAAATCAAATTTCACTTACCTCTTGTGCGATATTTATTGCTAGTCTAGCATCCGACCACCAAAATTTTGGTTTCCATTTTTTTTTGGCTGACAAAAACTGCTTTAATGCAGCAGGGAAAATTGTTATTGTAGCCTTAACCTAAAACATAAGTCACGGATTATTCCAATCAATCTTCGGGTTGAGTACTATTCATGCAAATGAAATGAAGTGATTTAAAATGTTTAGCAAAATAAAGTGATAAATAACGATAATAACAAACAAAATATATGAATAAATTGGTTATGATATAATTTATAAATAAAAATATGAAAAAATTGATTTGTTTAAATTATAAATAAAAAAAGGTGATATAAAAATTTATTTGAAATATTAAACATTAATAAACAGAATGAAATGAAAAGCTTTTACTGAGGACTGCTAATGTTTGGTTGGACGTCAGTCCAGTAACTTTAATGTATAGACTAAACAAGCGTAAACAAATTTAAATATGTTTTAATAATATTGCAAACTAAAATGAGGCACATATAAATGATATCAACACTTAAAAAGGTTTTGTTTATTAATTTTGTAAAATGATTACTGCTTTTCCTCAGGCTGAGGAATACCTTTACAACCGCAGCGAGTTTGAAAAAAAAGCAAGGGAACACACAAAACAACATGCATTCCAAAATGTTGCTTGTTAGGTTGAACATTGTGATAGGTATGTATCAACTTAAAGTAATTAAATACATAAATTATGGTTTTTTGTGTTTGTTTTTTAAATGGTCTATGCTTATCATTATTTTATGTAATTTTTAGAAATAAATATTCTAAAATTTATCTATTTTTTTTAGGTATTTAATGTGCACTTTCTGAACCGAACCCTTAAGGCATTATTTAAGAGTTCAAATTTTGATTTTCTTAACATTTTATGGATGTTTAAAGCATCTTCCCTCTCCACTGTCATTGAATGGCATACAAGCTCGTTTTTTTCTATCCAGTTTTTTACTGTGGTAACACCGACCCCTATTTCTAGAGACATTTTTCGGACAGGACCCACCCATATCAAGTTGTTCAAAACTTGCATTTTCTGTTGATATTAACACAAAAATCATGTTTTTGTGACACAAAAACAATGAAACAGCAGTGACTTTCAGACAAATACAGATAAGCACTGGTGCAGTTTGGCCAGATATGCCGAGGAGACTGATATTCAGAGGTTGGATGTGGTAGGGGCTATTGTACTAAAGTGTGAGAAGTTGCGTTCATTAAGGGATATAGTATTTTGAAATTAATAATTTCAATACAGTGAAAACATTTCATTATATTTTGTCACTTATCAGATAATTTAAAAATGTATAGTGGTTTGAAATGAGAAGAATCACTTTCTCCATTACTTTTTAATCTAGCCTTAGTGTAATGCAAGCGAGTAGGGAAATATTGAAACTAAACGGTACAATTCAGTTATTAGGATACACTGATGATTTAGCTTTGTTGGGAAATAGTAAGGAAAATGTTGCAAGAAATGCAGACATTTTAATAGAGACTAATAAGAAAATAGGTTTAGAAGTTAACGCTGAAAAGACTAAGACCCAGAGAACACAGTTTTTGGCTGATAATTAGAATTTACTTTAAATTACAAATCATTCGACCTGGTTGACAAACTTTAACTGGCAATAACATTATTATATTGGAAATTAGGTAAAATCCATGCTACAGGGTGGGGCTGAAACATTTAGACAATTAGTAGCTTGAACATCAACAGTTTAATTGAAAAGTAAGAATTAACACGCTAAATAAAAGCAAACTACATACAACACTTTTTCACTTTTTAAAGATAATTTCACTTAGGTGAGCCCAATGGACGTCAGGCAAACCTCAGCACGTTGTCCATCACTTTCTTCGACATAGATTGTCTCACTCTGTATTACTCGATCGATAAATTATTGTCATCTTGCCTGCTTCAAGGAATGTAAAAATCACAATAGTCAAAACAAAAGTTTTACCAGTAATTGTTCTTTATGGGTGTGAAACGTTATCTCTTACCTTACATGACAAAAACAATATTTGGGTGTTTAAAAATAAGTTGCTTAGTTAGGGTGTAATTAGGTGGACTGGATAGAACTGGCTCAAGGTAGAGTAGAATTAGTTCAAGATAGGGAAAGGTGGCATACTTTTGTAAGTGCGACAATGAACTTTCGAGTTCTTAATGCCATATAAGTAAGGGCCATCACAGAACATGTCAGCAATTTAAAAATAATGGTTTCGCATGTGTCACATTATGTACCATGCTATTATATTGGCCCAGTTTACAACACACTACAATGTAACAACAAAGTAACAATATGGTAGACATTGCAGCTGCTCCACTCACACTGACTAGATCTCATCCCAATCCAACCAGGTGGTTACAAAAAAAAATGACCCACTGCTTGTTGGTAGTATCCCATCTACATGTATTGTTCAAGATCAAACAGCTCTGGGTCAATTAGTTTAAGTGGATTTAGAAGCCTATAACCAGAACCAATAAACTTTTGAAACCGACCCATCACTAATATCAATGCAAACAAATCAGATTTAGACTGGCTATTATGATAAAGAAATTCAAATCCAAATAAAACTGTACCTAAACCATAAACATTCTACATAACATTAATAGAATGGTGCTAGTAAATTTAGCTAGTTAGTACAAATAAACAAATATATCTTCATTAAAGTACATTATATGTTTTTATTTTGTTTAAGGAGATGATCAGCTAGGTGACAAATTAGACTGTTTCAACCTTCATCTTTTTCACTCTGAAGAAAATAAACATTAACAAAAGGCTGAAACAACAAACATTTCCAAACAAAATGAACTAATGTTCCTTGTAAACATATGTGGAGTTATTGTATTTTAAGACTACTATTTAATAATAAATAAAGATTTATTTATAAAGTGTTATTGGTGATTTTTAAGAACTTGGTCAAGTTTCATTACAATAGAATGATGGATCAAATAGTGGTTTGATATTAAGCTGTATTTTTGTTAAGACACAATATCTATTATTATAATTACTAATTATTATTTATATTCAAAAAAATAATGTATGATAAGTGAATAAAAAATCCTTAATAGCTTGAATATACAGGATATACAGACACTCAAAGCCCAAACTGCACATATAGCTTGTTTGGACCAAAAGTAATACAAAATCCCTATACACTTACATCCGGAAATCTATGCTAAAGCCATTAAATTGTATCCAAAGTTTTAGCATATAGTGCTGGGATAGCAAGGCTGTTTAAGCATGCATGTACAGCAGGTTGCAGAGGAGTTTGGTGCGCGGCATTAAACACCTTGACATCTTGGAGCACGGCAGCAGAACATACCACAATTAATAGTAAACAACACACCAGTCCATCTAGAGATGGGAATACATTCTGAGGGTCATCATTAACGGTCCATCACATAAAGCGCTTGCCATTATTACATTATGTAGTGCCGCATGCCTAACTTCTATGCAACTTGTTGTACACGCATGCTTGACAACCTTTCTCTCCCAGCACTGCACATCAAAATTTTGAACACAATTTAATTATATTACCATAGTTTTCTGGATGGTATTGTCTAGGAATTTTGTATTACATTTGTTTCAAACACGCTATATGGTCAGTTTTGGCATTAAGTTTCCGAACATGCTGTATATAAAATTATAATACCATGAATTAGGTGCCAACAGGCTCACCTACTACAACATAAAGCAGGCATATACATTTATTGAAACCACATCAAGCACAAAACAAATTATTCACTTATTTTGGTCACTTTATAATCATCATAATATACTTTTATAATTTGCATTATTTTTATGTTTATGATTTTAGTCTGTCTACAAATCTGCAGTTTTTTACTATTAAATGTACTAGATTTGTTTTCATATGTCTATTATAATATAGCAGACCTCTACCAAAATAAATATTGCAATTTTGAATTTGTATATTGATATGATAGTTTTTATTAAAGTTTTCGTTTTTATTATCTAAAATTATTTTCATAAAGCTCTTCGATAAAGATTATGTCAGGAACAAACATTTTTCCCACAATGTTTGTAACTTAATGGCTACCAATTTTGAAGATTGATGGTGCAAAAGTTTAGCACAACACTCATTCATCCAGGATAAGTTGGTATAGCATTGCACTTGTCGAACTTAATATCTTTCCACTTGTTTCTGCTTTGGTACCTATCAAAGTATTGACTATTCTTTTACTTTGATTATGATTGTCTCATCAACAATAAAATGTATATTCTAATCAGGATTACATTTCCCCCCTCTTATAGCACCCCCAACCTTTACCCCATCACCACTATAAACTCTTAAAAACAAATAAACCATTACTAAAATGATTAATTTGACATCATCATCATCATGAACAGCTTTCAGCCACTGGTTGGGTCTACTTGGAACATAAACCTCTCCACCGCCTCCTTTCCTCCCACCACCTCTCTCCCTCCACCTTGGTCCAGTCCTCTCCTCTTTGCTCCACACTCTCTTCAGCCATCAGTCCCTTGGTCTTCCTCTCGGCCTCTTACCCCACCTTCATATCCAACATCCTCCTGGTCATCTTTTCCCTCTCCATTCTTCTCACACCTCCTAAGTCGTGCCTTCTCTATCTTTATCCTGTCCTGGCTCTTTATTTACTATTCCTCTTACTCTCTCATTTCTCATCCTGTCAAATTCTCTCACACCGATACTGCTTCTCAGGAATCTCATTTCACATCTCTTGTCCTATTCCTTCATTACCCATATTTCTGCTGCCTATATCAATATTGTTAGGTATTAGTAATTGTAGAGCGCTCCCTCGCACTTATGAAAAATGCCTCTGCTTGCCTTCCTCTCCCACTTCTCTTCTGTTCCTTCCACTCTCCTCTACAATACTGTCCAGATACTTGAAACTTTTTACTATATTCATTTGCTCCTCTCTCACTGTCACACCAGTTGTATAACTCTACTTGCCTTCCTCTCCCACTTCTCTTCTGTTCCTTCCACTCTCCTCTACAATACTGTCCAGATACTTGAAACTTTTTACTATATTCATTTGCTCCTCTCTCACTGTCACACCAGTTGTATAACTCTACTTGCCTTCCTCTCCCACTTCTCTTCTGTTCCTTCCACTCTCCTCTACAATACTGTCCAGATACTTGAAACTTTTTACTATATTCATTTGCTCCTCTCTCACTGTCACACCAGTTGTATACCTCTACTTGCCTTCCTCTCCCACTTCTCTTCTGTTCCTTCCACTCTCCTCTACAATACTGTCCAGATACTTTAAACTTTTTACTATATTCATTTGCTCCTCTCTCACTGTCACACCAGTTGTATACCTCTACTTGCCTTCCTCTCCCACTTCTCTTCTGTTCCTTCCACTCTCCTCTACAATACTGTCCAGATACTTGAAACTTTTTACTATATTCATTTGCTCCTCTCTCACTGTCACACCAGTTGTAACCTCTACTTGCCTTCCTCTCCCACTTCTCTTCTGTTCCTTCCACTCTCCTCTACAATACTGTCCAGATACTTGAAACTTTTTACTATATTCATTTGCTCCTCTCTCACTGTCACACCAGTTGTAACCTCTACTTGCCTTCCTCTCCCACTTCTCTTCTGTTCCTTCCACTCTCCTCTACAATACTGTCCAGATACTTGAAACTTTTTACTATATTCATTTGCTCCTCTCTCACTGTCACACCAGTTGTAACCTCTACTTGCCTTCCTCTCCCACTTCTCTTCTGTTCCTTCCACTCTCCTCTACAATACTGTCCAGATACTTGAAACTTTTTACTATATTCATTTGCTCCTCTCTCACCGTCACACCAGTTGTATACCTCTACTTGCCTTCCTCTCCCACTTCTCTTCTGTTCCTTCCACTCTCCTCTACAATACTGTCCAGATACTTGAAACTTTTTACTATATTCATTTGCTCCTCTCTCACTGTCACACCAGTTGTATACCTCTGCTTGCCTTCCTCTCCCACTTCTCTTCTGTTCCTTCCACTCTCCTCTACAATACTGTCCAGATACTTGAAACTTTTTACTATATTCATTTGCTCCTCTCACTGTCACACCAGTTGTATAACTCTACTTGCCCTTCTTCCTTGTCGTGATCACCAACTCACTCTTCCTTACATTACATACCGCCCCACCATTTCTTAATTTAACAATGCTTACAAAATGAAATAAAGACATTTTTGAAATCGTTAGCCATCTTGATGAAATTTTTTTTAAATGTTAGTAAATATCTTTAATTTAGAATTTAAATTTGGCAAAAAAATAAATAAAAAACTGGCATATCCCACACTTGAAAATGATGTAATAATATAATCACATTTATTTTAATAAATTTAACTACTAGTACTTCAAACAAATGCTTACCACCTCAAAATAATAAAAATACATTTATTATTATAAGACTGATTGTGCCTTAAATGCCTTTTTTAATTCCAATATCTTGAAATACAAGATTTTAATGGTTAAATCTATTTTAGTTAGTTGCGAAAAGGCTGTGATAACTTTATGGTGCCTATAATTGCCTATTTTATTGGTTAGTGCCTTATTATACAGAGAGTCTTAAAATGCCTTGTGTGTGTTGTGTGTGTGTGTGTGTATATATATATTTCCTAAATACCGGGATACTCCGGATTTCCTTGCTTACCAATACTGTGTATCAAGATGGAATAAATACCTAAGCTGCAGTTATAGCCAAATCTAAATATTACATTAAAATTGATTCGATTACCATGTTTAGATGTCATATTTCATTCTAAAGAATATAATATTGTTTATGCCCAGTAAGTAAATCTTTGCACCGGTGCCCCAAAGACAAGTGATATCCCTTTGTGTTTCACCTTGCCCATCTTTAGTAACGGGATCGCATAGTGAAGTTTGGCAACACAGCAACATAGTCCTGGTCAACTAAAAAACCACAAACTCGGTAGATATTATTATTATTTTCATTTATTATCTATGTTTATTTTGCAGTGCAAAAATTTTATTCATCATGTGATTTATCTTTTGGATTTGATAAGTTTGGGTATGGCATGCGTTTATTGCGTTATTTAACTAATATTTAGGCTATACACATAGCCATGGTTAAATGACGTATGACAACTAAATAAAATGCTAATAAAATTTTGGGTTTTCAAATGTAATGGCAATTATAGTTACAATAATCCTTTGGGATATATAAATGTTTTTAATTTTGCCCGTGGTGAGTAAATTAAGCAAAGAAAAAAATGCTAAAAATATTCCAACAAAATAATGCTCAACCTCTCATCACCGGCAATCCAGTTTATTGTGAGCATGACACTTAAGACTGCGTTTCCACCAAGTAGGGTACTGTTTGGAGTCAAAATTGTATGTTGCATGACCCCTCTAACACTCATAATAAACACTCTATATTCTGACAGAGGAGTGATTGCTTACTTGTACAGTAACAAGGTATATTCTGTAAGAGGAGTGATTGCTTACAGTTGCTAGGTATATTCTGGAAGAGGAGTGATTGCTTACAGTAACTAGATATATTCTGGAAGAGGAGTGATTGCTTACAGTAACTAGGTATATTCTGGAAAAGGAGTGATTGCTTAGAGTAACTAAGTATATTCTGGAAGAAGAGTGATTCCTTACAGTAACTAGGTATATTCTGGAAGAGGAATGATTGCTTACAGTTGCTAGGTATATTATGGAAGAGGAGTGGTAGCTTACACAGGGTATCTACTGGGCCACGAAAGTCACGAAAAAGTCACTAATTGAAAAGGTCACAAAAGTCACGAATTTTTAATATTTTGGTCATAAAGTAACGAAAATAATTTTAGTTTGAATTTCCTGCACATCATAACAACGAGAATGCTTCAAAGATAGCACTATCCACTACACGTGATGGCACGCGCCAGTCGGAAGTTGACTGATTGTTTTGTTTATGATTCCAACGACAAGGTTAAAGTTTGCCATCTTGTATTAAATTTTAATGTGGCATGCTACTTGTCTCGTGGGGGGTGTGAGTGCATTATGCCGTGTGTGTGTCTACAAATAATGTTTTTGAGTGAATGAATTGAAATTCAGGTTTTGTAGATGATACGGGAAAATACCAGGACATTTTCTACACAAACCGTGCGTTCATCTGTGTTGTCGATCTGGATCAAGATGTTGGCGGCAATTATCAATTTTTTACGCTTTTAGTGATCCGACTGCAATTTGAAGGCGGTGTAAAATGTATATTATGATTTCAAATTAACGTTGGCAGCAAATAGCAATCGTTTTCACAGTGAAATATGGCATATTTTTTATAAAATATAAAATAATACTATTAGTGTTAATATTTGATCCTTGACGTAATTCATTTAATTTTAAAGACCATTCATTAAAAACAGTTGAAATTTACCAATTTTTAAAATGTTCATTGTCTTATGGGCACATAAAATATTAGGCTTAAATTATTTTTTAATCATGTGTTGCGAAAAAATCCATAATTTTTTTGGGGGGCATTCAAAGATTTTATGTTTGAAGTTTAGGCTAATCTGTTAAAAGATGCCTGGTAAATGTTCGTTAAAAAAGTTTTGGCTGACTGTT